>JANSTS010007944.1:38936-63815 GCA_026546915.1 Sylvicola fuscatus | reverse complement strand
ACACGAGTTGTGACTTTCGAGTTGTGACTTGCAGTGTTTTGCAATCGCGGTAAAACTATTAAGATGCAGTTTTGAGATTTTGGCATGAGATTCATAAATCCCTTAATTTCAAATTCAACAGAACTGGTTAATCGGTCACTTATAAAACAACGTTTTTTTATTTGATCCGAAATTTGTTTCGTTCTTTGATATTAGTCACGTTTGTTTTTTATTAAAAATTAACAAATCTGTTATGCTAAACCGTCATTAAAAGAAATTGATAAAAAAAAAGTTCAAACTATTCATTGAACCTAACCTAAAAAAATAATTCAAGTGAGATAAAGTGTTTGTCTGCAAAAGGAAAATCATGTCTAAAAAACGAAATGCCACCAGTGAATTAAATCATGATAACTGGGATAGCGAAGAACCCGATCACGATGTAGGAGAATACAAAAAAGCATCTTCTGAGGAACTAAAAGGAAGAGTCATTAAAACAGCGAGACGACGAATTCAGCGCCCAACTGACGAAAGTGATGCACCTCCGACCAAAAGTGTGTTTAGTAACATCAAGTTTACAGCAACACCGTCCGCTGCAACACCAAATTTTTCTTTTCTATCGAAAATTCCTCCAACCAATGGCTCAAGTACGAGTTCACCTAAAAAGGACGAAACAACAACTAGTACTAGTTCTGTCGCCGTTATTGGTGGTGGCGAAAAAAAATCTGCCGAATACATATCGAAGCTGAAAGATCTTAACAAGACTGTTGCCAGCTGGATAAAATTAAAAGTTGATGCGAACGCTTCGTGCATCCTTACACCAATATTTAAAGATTACGAAATGTATTTGAAAAAAATTGAGGAGGAAGGTGCGTCTGTGTCTGTGGCTGCGCCTATTTCCAAGACGTTTAGTTTTTCTACTTCGAATGCTGAAATGAAAGCGGCTGAAATGTCGTCAATTGAGGCCAAACCGGCGGCCAAATCATCCGTCAGTTCAGCGCCGTTTACCCAATCTGGACCCAGCGTATTTGCCGGTATAACGAAGACAGCAAGTTCACCTACAAGCGGCGCTAAGCCATTTAGCACCGGCTCCTCACCATTCACTTCTGGCTTATCCACCAATACACCAATTTCATTCGGATTCGGTAGTCAACCATCGGCTGCTCCAACCGGATTCAGTTTCAGTAGTGGCAATAAACCATTTACTTTTGGTAATGTTGCACCACCACCGGCTGACGAAACCAAGAAAGACGATGAGGAAGAGAACGAAGACGAACCTCCTAAGGTTGAATTTACTCCTATTGAAGAAGAAGGAAGCTTCTACTCGAAACGCTGCAAATTCTTTGTTAAAGCTAAAGATGCTTTTGATAGCCGAGGTATCGGTACTCTGCATTTAAAACCCGTAGAAGATAGTGACAAGACCCAAATGATTATTCGTGCTGACAACTCTTTGGGCACGATTCTGCTTAATATTATTTTGGCCGAAGCCATTCCAACTAAACTGATGGGTGCGAACAATGTGATGATGGTTTGCAACCCAACTCCACAGGACACTTCACCAGTTTCTGTTCTGATTCGTGTCAAAACAGGCGAGGAAGCTAAAGAACTTCTTGAAACTATTGTTAAATACAAAAAATAATTAAATAATTGCTGTCAATTTATTAAATCTTTGTATTCTCAAATTTCTTTTCAAGGTATAATATATTAATGATAACATATTTAAAATCTTTAATTTTGTAATTTGTAATATTTTTTGATAATTTGTGAAAATCATGACTCCAGTATAATTGTTAATAGTTCGCAGTAGCGTTTGCAAACAAAACACCCCAAAGATTAAATATTTCAGTTCAGTAATTTATAAAAAAGATGAAAACTTCTTGGATAAATCTCATTTTATTTTCTTGTATTTTTTCATTATGTCCCTCCCACGAAATGGAGTTTCCATTTTGCTGGAAGAATAATGGTCCTGTAGGAAATTACCGAAATGAAGTCTATCAACTTTTATTTTCGGATGTCAACTCCACTTTGACACTTTTTTGTGGTGCTTGGTAAAACTATTTTCTTACTAGTTTAAATATGTAAATACTTAACTGCCTAATATGTGCGACTTTAAGCAACGAAACGCAAACGGAAACGAATTCAATGGCAGTATCATGGCACCGCATTGATTTAATGTCTACCCCAGAAGCCCACATTAAATCACATAAACGGACAAAAAAAGAATTGTCGTCACAGAAATTTCAAACGGCTATTTATTCGTTCAATCCTTATTCTGCAAAAAACAGTTTTAGCACATTATATAAATGCATCAATATTAATATGAACAACACTCTGGAATACACATATTTCATAGATATTGTCGAACAATCAGCAGAAGCCAAGCTAAACGTCTCAAAATCTGAGTGGATAGGAAATGAAGAGTATTTGCTGGAAAACATTGCAAATTCCAGATTAAAAGTGTCAAATCCTCGGCAAAATGCTGGTTTGTACTATTACTGGGAAGAATGGAGTCCTTGTTATTGTGGAGTATCGCCATTTGCAAACCGACACTTCCGAAATGGTTACTGCCTGGTGACACTGCAAGACCCAAATAAGAACAAGTTGATTTTTCGATGTAGATCCTTAGTGTTGAAAAGACTTTTCCCACAAGTTAGCATGTTAACTGACACACTCAATGATTTTACACAATTTGAAAGATGCGCGAGAAAGTGTGTAAAAGGTATAATTTGCTTTTTACAACTCACGGGACACTACCTAATCCAGGTTTTTGTAGATCCTAGAAATGAAATAGACTTCAAATATAAAAAAAGGATTAAAGTCTTTGATGCTTTCAATTTTGAGCTTGAATGCCCCCAGTAAGTTTTCATATTTGTTGTAAGGGGAATAATTCATCAAATCTGCATTCCAGCACCAATTTCAACAATGAAGTGATTTGGTCTCGTCGCAACAATCCTGAAGTAATGAATCCAATCGCCAGAAACATTTACTGGGATCAGGGGAAGTACTTGTACGTATACGAGCTCGATCGCAATGATGAAACCGTGTTTTCCTGCTTTGTGGATGGGGTTCCAATGGCTGAATACATCGTCACAGTTGTAAGCCAACGAAATAAAGATTTGGTTGCAGCAGGTTTGTACTATTATTTTTAATTGCAATATGAGTAAATCTCGCTTAACACTTAACCTTATTTTATTTTTAGGATTGTTCATTATGATCCTGATCGTCATATACGTTGTCTGTTTCCGTCCAACATCCAGGCAATTCGCTAGTACAACTCAAGAAAAGAACCGGCTGATTTAATGAAAAAAAAAATATTTTAAGTGTACGTCGAACATTTTTATTTAGAACAATAATAATTAACATAATCACATCGATTGAGATAAAATCTTGAGTCAATACTAATAATTTCTTTAAGTTTTTAATTTAAACTAAATATAATTCTTATAATATTTGGTAAAATGTGCACCGTTACGGCGACGAGTGCGTCTATAGTAAAAGACTAATTGTGCTATCCCCTTGGCTTCTACTGGAGCATTAATTCTACAAGCTTCCAATGTCGTTGAAGCGTTTTAGCTTCTCCGGAAAATTGTCCTTGTATAGAACAGGATCAGCGCGAAATTCTACCGTCCGCAACGGCATTGACCCGTAAACTTTGGAAAAGCGATCAATGCAGGCTGACCTCTCCATCATGTGGTTAAGATCAGCCGACAGCATTTCAGTGTTCGTACATTCGGGGCATTTGAACTTTTTACGTGGTGCCACTTTAATAGGCGGCTTATTTGTGATATTTGACACTAAAAAGTTCATTGCAATGTCCTCGCAATTCATGTGATTGTCCACCCACGCCTTGATGTCACCTGGCATCGCGTTCGTGTACATATAGCTCCAATACTAAACGAAAATATATTATTATTCTTTGTTCTATTCAACAATTTGAAGTAAACAATACCTTATGGTGAAACGCTGCTCCTGTCAGTACCATCGAAATTTGGTTAGTCCACTCCGATTCATATCGCCATTTATGCGTAACATTATCCCAGACGTGAACGCGGCTAGGAAAGCCAACAATTCGATCAGGAAACTCTCGCCACACTTCGTATCTGCAACAGAGCATATGCTAATAATTTTAATTTTCTGGAGACGTAAGACTGTTCAGTGCTCACCCGAAATCAAGCTCATCTGCAGTTAACATTACAATGTCGTCATCTATTGTTAGAATGGCCTCTGTTTCGATTTCGTCATAGGGATAGAATCTGTTCGACAGCTTGTTGGCTTTTGTTTGAATAAGTTTTAATGGTTTCCCAATTTTCGGAAACATTGACGGATGAGGCGGTGACTTCTTCTGATTATTCCAGATTACAAGAATCTTTTGCAACGATGGAACTATCGACAACTTCTGTATAAGTGTGAAAAGGCTTTCAATTCGGTCATAGGTTAAAATAACAGCAGTAAATCCTTGCGATTTTGGCGCTATCAAAGGAAGGAATAGCGGATTCTTGGTAGCCTTTGGATTTGGCGGTACATTCCACTGGATGTAGTCTTTCGAGAGGTGCGGGAACACCCGATCATTCAGCTCATCCAGTACTGTGTGTATAATTTTTTTAATATCTGAAAAATACCGTCCATATATCCAGGTAGCTTGTTGTCTCAGTTCAGAAATTTTTTGCTGAGAGACACCCTTTAATACAGCCAAAACGGAGTGTAAATTGGGTTCTCGAACTCTAATTGAGGCTAAAGTCCAATCGATAGTCTCACTGAATGGCAATATCCAATTGTCTGCAACCACTACTGGAATGCAGCCGGAAGCCATCGCCTCAATGAATGTTGGTTGTGCCAAACGCGCTTCTCGGGCTATCAAACAGAAAACGCCTTGCTTCAAAACGTCTGGATAAGCGTAACGTTGGCCCGTTTTTTTGGCACACCTCATATCCCTTGGCTCGGAAGCAATTGGCACTTCATTTTCAATGGAACTAGTTGAGGGACACGACTGTAAAATGAGCATATCGGGTTGATCCAGTGAAAGGTCGTAAATGGTGCGCATCTGACGTGCGTACATATTCAGCTGTGATGAGATAAGGAAAAAAGGTCGAGCTTGATCGTTGGCAGCTTCTTGAAAGTCCAGCAGCGATGGACTGTAAAATGGCACAGATAGATCAAAGCCGGTACGATATGTCCATGTGTCGAATCCGGCACCAGCAATAAGTGCACGATCTGTGTTAATGTCGACCACAGTATTGAAGTCGGGAGCAGCTCCCGGCAGCATATTAAACAACAAATGGTTTTCCCCATTTTCCCAACTGAAAATAATTCATCATCATCATAAATTTTTATCATTTATAAGTGTCTCATAAGCTTACAATGGCAGTGACGCTAATATCTTTCCCACTAAATTGGTGTCCACTTTGTTTTGATTTAGGATATCAATGCTCGGTATGAATATACACGCTTCATTGGGATTTGGCGTGTAGTATGGACTTTCAACAATAGCCTGTAGGATAAAGTAAAACTCGCGGGTGAGAACAAACGCAGATTGACCACTGGTGTCTGCATAATTCTTCAGCGGATACACGTATATGGCGATGCGCTCCTGATCACGCTGTCCACACTTGTAAACATTGAAGCAGTCCCAGTAGGAGCAATTTGGGTTGCGAGCTCGCGCCAGTTCGCTGTCATCTTCAAGAATAACGTCGGGAATGAGTGACAAGTCCAGAGAAAGACGTGTATTTCGAGACAAGGAGTCCGCTCGAGACGACCAAATTCGAAATAATAAAAATATTGTGACAACAACTAAACTAATGGATATGGTCACAATCAAGTTGCTCCAAGATCTTGCCGAATCCTTTTTTGAGCAAACCGTTTGCTTCATGACATTTGCTTTCAGTGTGATCGACATAATTGCGTGAGATATCAATACAAACAATTTCACAAATACTGATTCTTTACATATTCCTTTTTTTGAATTTTACGAACTAACTTGACAAAAAGTCTTCAGGGCGACCGATTATACTAAAAAGTAAAAACTAAACACAGAAATAAAATGCCTAATATATAAGCTCATATATTATATATTGTCAAATAATAACTATAGAAAAACTCATGAGAAAATTGGCGCTGCGAACGTTTTCCTACCATAATGTATAATATACCATTCGAAATATTTAAAATGTATTTTTTATTATCATAAATTTATTATCCTTATAAAATAGAATGAGTTAAATTTATCAATTAATAGTAATATTTAAGATCTTAGGAATATTTTGAAACATTAAAAACCCGTCTTCCTTATTGGATTTATTTTAAACTAACACTTGAGACCAAAGTCGAAAGTTGCTGTTCCTCGACTCAAATTCTTACATTGAAGCTGGAGTCGGCTGGATATAATTAATTGTAATTTATTATAGAGAATAGAGATATTATTACAATGTATTTTTGTTCAATTAAAAACAATGAGCTTCCTTTAGCAGTGGCAAATTCAATTCTAAAAGCTTTCAATCGATAATTTAATATTGTCGCTTAAAATTTTTTTTGCATCACATTCGATTAATTCATCAACAAGTTGTAAGTATTCGTTAAGTTCATTTACATCTTTCTTATTATCAATCAACTTCTTCAATATGGGTTGTAAATTCAAGAAACATTCAGCATAAAGAGACTGCGGAAGGTTTTTCAAAATGGATATTTGCATTTTAAATAAACCAAAATCTCCATGGTCATTCACCATTGGTGCTATATCTTCTTGCAAAATATTTACGTAATTTTTAAAACAATTTCTAAAACAATCATTGGGAGCGTTATCTGAAGATTTGCTGATGACTAACGATAAAAGTGTGATCGCAGGTGGAAAATGCTGGTGTAGATCAACATTTTTAGCCAGCCATTTAGCTTCTTTGAAAGTGCAGCGAACAAATAATTCGCAAATAAATGCACTGCCGACAGTTGAGGGATCGATGGACATTTCCTTCATTAGAAATTTATCAAAGTCCATTATTGAGCGCTCTTCCTCGGCTATTGAAATTCTCTGGAAGTAGTAGCGTGTCAGCGGTTTAAAGTCGACAATTTGGGTAATCACGAATTGTTTATCTGCAATAAAAATATTCTCATTAAAATGCGCGCTTATAAACAATGTCAACGATTTACCCTTATCTGAGGCACTAGGAAGAAACTTTTTCATTACGTTGTTTACGAATTCAATTCCATGCCTGACGATTTTTTCTCGTTCCGCACTAAAGTTGATTGCATCCCATCGGCATTTATCAATTACTTGCCCACCCAAAACTAAAAGAGGAGCACTAGCTTCGTTAAAACGCGATGAACGTGATATTGTGAGTAGGGCTTCCAATAGAACAGCTATTAGGTCTATGTGAAGCTTGTGTAGAGCCTTGGCAAGTTCTTTGGATAAGAAGTTTTTAAAAAAATCTTGTTGTGGCAGTATGGCAGAAGAATAGATTGACGAAAATAATGCTGACATGCGACGCCTCTCCTTTGCTGACCATTTTTCGAAATTACAGTTTATTAAGCTGACAATCTCGTTAAGTACAAAAAGGGAAGCCACTTCAATAGACTCCTTTAATATGCTGCAACACAAGTTCAGCTGTTCATCGCTTTTTAAGCATTGTTCAATTAACTGTGCGAAAAAACCGACAGGATGCTGAAATATAAGGCAGCACATCTCCTTTGAATTCATCTTGTCGTCCTTGTTAAGCTTGTTGAAGAACTCGTTAGCGCTTTCCACAAATGTGTGTGTCAAAAATTCGTTGGAATATTCCCCAAACATCTTTAACTGACTTAATATCAATGCTGTGATTTGTTTTGGTTCGAAATTGTTTAACGAATCAAGTACCAATGGCACCAAGTCCCTGATCTCGCCTTCCAGATCCGTATCATTTGTCGGGCTGGAGTTGTTTTTTCTCCTTACAAATTCCATGAGTGTTTGGACGTGCTCCACGTTTAGGTGAGGCACATTGTGTTGCAGTGTTTCAAAACATTCATCGTTTTCGTAGAGCAACTCATTTTGACGCAGCAATTGGCTAATCCACAATTCCCGGTGCTCTAGGTCATCATACTCTAGTTTTGTGAGAACTTCTCCCATGCGAGCGCTTAATATTTTCTCTATAAGCGACAACGGCTTAATAGCCATTGGTTGCATTTTATGAACAACCTCGTGCTTAAATCCTTCGTTTGTTTTAATGAATTCAATAAGACAATACATGGCGTTCCCGTTAGCCGACTGTAGGGTTGTATCATCGTTCACCTGTAGTTCTACCCAATAAATAAAATCATGTAGAGAAACATTTTCTATGTTAGTGCTTAAAACATCGAGCATCATTTGGTTCAGATTGTACAATGCCACAGTCTCGTTGCGACCGTTCGTTTCACTCAGGTTCCTCCCTAATGAGTAAATGTTCATAGCTTCTTCAATATCACTAGGTTCGCTTTTATAAAGTTGAAAACAATGCAGAATACTCTCCAGGAGGTCTTTTACGTAAAATCCCAATAAGCTTTGACGCTTCATCAAAGGCAATTCTTTGACTTTCTCATCAATGGGATTGAACCATTTCCGTAGTAGCTCTACAGAATCTTCGGAGAGTTTTGTCAGAATGGCTTCATCACGGCAATCAGTGCGCAAAATATGTGCGTAGATTCCATTAAATATTGTGACCACATCGAACTGTGTGCCAATCTTTAACACGCTTTGAACACATTCTTGTAAGTACATTTTAACGAGTGGTGTGGACGCGTACGTAAGAAATTCCGCCAAATATTGGCAAAGCTTTAGTTCAATCAGACAACTCATCAGAACACAAAGCGGAACCGGCGGAAGAATATCCAACAAATGAGAAACTTTGTGATCATCCGGCAATAAATGTGATTTCACATCAACATCTGCATTTAGAATTAAGAATAACGAAATCTTTCGAACTTCAGTTTCATATTGAACATTGATAACATGTTGATGATCTGAGTATCCTCTGGAGCAAAACAAATATTGCAGGCGTGTTATAATCTCCTTGATGTATGGCTCGTTCCCTTCAAATAAAAGTTGTGTAAGGAAAAATATATTATAAATGTCAATTTATTACCTCCACGAAATAGGATTTTCTTTAACGGTTTCACCAAATCATTCACATAGTTGAATGTCGTTTGGATTTGCGAGAAGTCATCACAAAAATCCATGTTGTTCGTATCATCAAAACTAGATAGGATATCAGACAAAGTATTTTCGTTTTTCATTCCACGATATTTTGCAGAGCTTTCTTAAATTAACACACGTTGTCTAGTCTTTAAACTACAGGCGAAACAGCCAGTTTTAGAAAACAAAATTCAGGCAGTAATTGACCTCTACTCATTCAGTCAATAACAATTCCAGTGGCTGCCGCGGCTACGAGTTTAACCTTACTTTTTTATATATTGTATACCGCTATTACTATATATATAATATATATTTGCGCTTAAGACGTTTATTCTCACATATATATAATGTATATAAAAAAAATTATAATTTCAGAAATTCGATTTTTCCAAAAAAAAAAAATTTACTCTTTTCGAAGAAATGAACAGCAATTTTAAGTACACTCTTACGAAGAGTCTTAAACCATACACCAGATATATTCCTCAATTGTCTAAGCCCGTCCTCAGAGTGTTAATTCAAGGTATTTACCAACATTTAACTCCAAAACAATCATACCAAATTTAAACGAGCTCCAATGTTTCACCCCCAAACAGTCTCTGTGCATTACATAGAAAGTCGGAGTTGTCCTTCAGAAGTTTTGGACTTGGCATTGACGAAGCTCTCTCATACAGGATGTGAAATTCCCGAGAACTTCTACGAGCTCTTTGCCGCTATACTGCAGATTATGCAGATTTTTCTGCGAACTCCAAAGGGTTTAATTAAGGATGACGAACTGCGAGAGTGTCTGCGCGAGTTAAGATTCACAGAAGAGTGTTTGGATGACATCAGTAAAGTTTTGCACAATCACCGCGACTCGTTAACGTTAAACTACTGTGAGGTTAAAAGTTTGCGAACACCACCAAAACGGATCCAATGGTGTATTAATTTGTCCATACTCGAGAGGTAAATTAGTCCTGCCCCTTTTTTTGATATAAAGAAATCATTAAATTTATTCGTCTGGCTTTTAGCGGAATCGTAAAACTCACACAGCCAACAATTGTATTTCATCTTCAACTCAGCAGTGGAGAGTACAAAACGTTTGAGGTTCCAGTGGCCATATTCCACAGTCTTCGATACAGTGTAGCGAGTCTTCTTAAAGAAATGCAGGTTATTGAGAGCAGGTCGATCATGAAGAAATAACTTATAAACCAGTCTCAATGTTGTACCAAAATCATTTTATACTCAAACATATTCACATTCTTACTTCTTTGGTAGACAATTAATTATCAATTAGTATTAATAAATTTGAAAACAAAAAATTAGTTTATTAAATTGTTTGGATTTAAGAACTTTACATTACAAACTATAATGATTGAATCCATCAATTTGACGAAGTCTCTCTGCTGCCTGTTCTGCAGTCAAGTCCCTTTGTGTTTGACAAAGCAATTCAAATCCAACCATAAATTTGCGAACTGTGGCAGATCGCAACAGAGGCGGATAGTAGCTAGCATGAAGTGTCCAGTGAGCGCCATCCTTTTCAATTAAATCAGCAGTTGGAGCACCTTAATACCGTAAAAAGGTTTAAAAAAGAAGCTAATTTAAATGTTTGATAAACATACCGTGCCAGCCCATCGAATAAGGAAACGGACATTGAAACAGATTATCGTATTTGGTGGTTAGTTCCTTTATTACTTTGGCCAAGTTCAAGATTTGTGATTCTGTCAAGTCTGTAATACGCTGGTTATTGTTGCGCGAGATGAGCATAGTTTCAAATGGCCAAACTGCCCAGAAAGGAACTACCACCAACCAATCAGGGTTCTCTATAACAATCCGCTCCTTCTTCAGAAGTTCCCTTTTCACATAGTCTGCTAGCAGTGGACGCTTGTATTGTTCATAGTACTCCCGAAGGTATCGGTCCTTGCATTTGGGCTCAGTGGGAAAGAACGAGCAAGCCCATATTTGGCAATGTGGATGTGCATTGGAGCAGCCCATAGCAGCACCTTTATTCTCAAATATTTGCACCCATGTGTACTTAACCATCAGTTCCTTAAACTGGGCCACCCATCTGAAAGATTCATTGATATGCGGTTATAAAATTAAAAATGTGAATGCTGCAATCAGTTTGCGCATGTTTTGTTTACATACTCGTTGATAACCTTTGATATTTCGTCGATCGTCATGGTGGGAAGGGTTTTATTCGACTTTGGGTGAAAGCACATCACACGACACGTACCACGGGCTGGTCCGGTTTGGAATAAGGGGTCGTCGCTCAGAGGAGGGGACGGTATTTCCTCTAGAAGTGCTGGAAAATCGTTTGTGAAAACGTAGGTCGAGCTGTAGATGGGGTTAACCTTCAGTGTGAAAATATGTTAATTTAAATGCATTTTATAAACATTGACTGTAGATGTCGTACTATTCCATTGGGTCGTTTAACTCCAGGACAAAGTGGGTTCGTGGGATCGAACTCAGGTGTACCTAACTTTGGTTGTGTTTCTTGTTGGCCAGACCATGGACGCTGCATTCGGTGAGGACTCACTAGCACCCATTGACCATTTAATGGGTTATATCGTGTGTGCTGATGCTCTGAAATTTGTTTAAAAATGACTTAAACTTCACTTTATTCCACACTTTTCACACATTTTTAATGATACTTACCCGTTGGGACAAACGACATTTTTATTGGCTGCACTTTTAATGGGAGCAATAATAAAACTTTAAACTTACGTCAGCCACTCTCGACATTCAACCACTTAATGTCAATTGTTTTAAAATATGGTTTAACAAAATGTGCTGTTTTGCATTTCTGTACATGTTTCAACTTCAATGGATGTCGAGAGATAACCGATAGCTGATAGTGAAATCTACAGTATTGAATAATTGATTGGGGGCAATGAGGGATGTCAGATGTAGGTGACGTTAGCTGCAACATATATTGCCGAGATATTTTCAAAGATGACCTCTGTAAATCCTAAAACAATTATCAAGGCATTAAGAGCACACAAAACAAACAATAAGATTTCATTACATGAATAATATATATTTCAGACACTTATTGTTTATTACTGTTTACATCAACTTATCGCGTTTCCAAAATGTGGGTACATCAAAATGAAGTTCTGGCCGACTGTTAATTAGTTCGTTGTAATCATCGTCATGGATAGGTAGTAATGTTTCCGTTTTGAAATGTCTCAGTTTGGGAGACATCTTTACAAACTCAGTGAGACTCATCTTATTAGTATAGCAGTCTAAGAAAACCACTTGCTCGAAAGAATTTTCGTTGAGCATCTGCAAATGCACAGAATTTAAATACTTTAAATCGGCCAAGCAAAGTGATTTTAAACTTGTCATCATTGCCAAATGTCGGAAAGTCTCCGGTTTTATTGTAACATAATCAAGACGTAAATGCTCCAAACGGTTGAAGGAGGCCATGTTTTGAAGAAGAGCATCAGCCTGCAAGCTTTTCCCACACAATCGAAGGCTTGTTAGTTTACTCAAGTTGCCCAATTCGAGCGCGGAATTGTCTGTTTTTATGGAAAACACACGTAGTTGCGGCAAGGTATCGCAGATATCATGCAACTCCTCCTCGGGAAAGCTCATGTGTCTTAAAAATATATTTGTCAATGTGTCTTTGTTTTTTTTAAATAGCTCCAGCATGTTTTTCACTCTACTGTTGTTAAGATGCAATATTTCTAATCCGACAATGTCAAATTTTGATAAATCAATTCCCAAGTAACTATTCTTTATGTGCAATTCCTTAAGATGTCTAAATTTTATATTTTGCATTATACTGTCCAGTCCCTTTTCTGGTCGTTTAATATTCAAAAACAACGAGCCTAACCGATAAAAAATATTTGTACTCAAATATATTAAACATTTTAACGAAACCTTTCCCAATTCAAGCTGAGATAAATTATTGCAATTCTTTACAATTGATCTGGCATAGTTTATATCAGCTTTTCGACGTGAGGAATAGAATTTAATGGAATGAACTGAGTGGCCGCAAAGCTCCATCAACTCGTTGAATTTGTCAGCATCCAGTTGATTAATTTCGTTGTTGATTGTTATCCTTTTTAAATGGAGACTGTTGCAAATATTGTGAAAACGAACACATGTTCTTGAAATACTCCAAACATCTTTTAGTGGCAAATAATTCCCAAAAATAAGCAGGAGACAGTCATCCGTAATACGGTCCATTATACAGTCAATCTTTAGAAATATAAATTTCTGTAATCGAAAATATTTGGATTAATACAATTGTTAACAGAGGTACACTTTTACAATTTAACCGAATTTACATTTATTGTTAAAATTGATATCAGTCAAGATGTTTATTGAAAAATAAGTAAATTTTTTGAATTATATTGGTTGACATCAAAAATTATGAAAGTTATCATAATTTCCAAAATAATTGGTTTTTAATATAAATAAGAATTTTGAAATAAAAGTTTTGTTATATATATATTATGTATTGTTGACAAACTTGACATTTAGCTATATATATTGCTGTTCAATATATATTATTTCAATTTTTGTCGGGCAGAGGGCCTTTCCATACCTTATTGTTTTGCTTCAAAGTAGTTCATATATGATATATTTCCCAAAGAGATCTTTGATATTTCCATTAACATATGTATTATATATAATATAAGTCCAATTCTTCATACCTACATTAGTGCCAATTTTATATCTACAGGTAGACAATATTGAGATATAAGGGCAGCTCAAAGTAGGTATTTACATAGAACGGCATATCCAGGAATCGAGCAATCATACAATATTGACGAGCTAACCGGGAAAGAGTAGACAATAAAAAGGTAAAAATATGGTTGACATCTAGCAAATTCGTTACATACTCAAGCAACTCTTAATGACAGTTCACATGGAGCGGCATCAAGCAAAATTAAAAGGTAAAGTAAATAATCATCAAAGGTTTATTATTTTGTAAACATTTTATTGACTAATTGTATATATGCCTCTCTAAAACCAACTGATGTTAATTAAGGTTTAATATGGAAATATGGTAGTTTGCCACATAAATGCACATATTAGACAATCACATGTATGTTTAATTATATAAAATGTAAATTTTTTATCAACTTTCTCATATGAAAAGAGCCTATCTCTCTTTCCCACTTTGCTTGAAAATATTGATTGCTCGATGCCGTCCCATATATGTGTACCGTCTTCAATTGAACTATTCGTGTAAAACACCCTTTATATATATAGTATATATATATCTAGTACTGCACTCGGATATATATAATACATAAAAATATATACGTCATTGTATATGTTTTCTTTACGAGCTTTGTTTTATTTTGACTTTTGTCTTCTCCGTATATCAATTGATAATATATTATTTGGGCGAAGCACTTCTCGCACTAGGAATTCTGTTAAGTAAAAATATTATTTTTTCCATAAAAATAAATTTCAATTAAGAAAAGGTTTGTTCATATATACTAAAAATATCTGGCGCATTCAAATAATCGTCTTCATTTGCAGAAACCTTAAAGGCTGAAGCATCTCAAAATGGTGGTCAATTTTCTACATCCAAATATGCTGCCTACTGTAAAATGTAGCAGTGTCACGGAAGACGCTCATCCAGCCGACAATTTAATTTCTAATGATAAGGAGAAACATGGACAAGGTTTTATGGCGTACAGGGTTGCAAAACCTCCAGTTTTGTTAGAATTCGGATTGATGTGTCCCATCGAAATTAGATGCATAAAAATTTGGACACGGTTAGGCTCACTAAAATCAACAGCAATCGTAATCAATGGCAAACGCGATGATGAATGGATTAAAATAGGCCAGTGTTGGGATGTAATGGAAGAGGGAGTTGCTTTTTTTAGTGATAATACTCGAAACATAGACTATCAGTTCTTCAAAACATCGACACTTTTTAGAACGAAAAATGTGTATAAGGACGTTCAAACTATCCAAATCTGCGTCCAACGAACCGAAAAATGTGTTCCAGTTATTCGTAAATTAGAGATTTGGGGGAAACCTTCTAGAAATTGTCCAAAAGAATTGGAACTGAAAGCTATGCGGCTGTGGAATGAAAATCCCAAAATGAATGACACCAAACCTACGCCCGATGGAAACTATGATAAAGAAATTACGTCAAGTGCCTCACAAAAAATTACCATAAATGATGACTTAGAAATTCCCGAAGAGTTTCTCGATCAAATCACCTATGAGATAATGACGATACCGCTTGTGTTACCTTCTGGAAAAGTTGTCGACAAATGGACGCTGGAAAGGCATAACAAATGCGAAGAAAAATGGGGAAGATTGCCCACAGACCCATTCACTGGCATTCCATTGATGAATCTCAACAAAGCTGTGCTTGATTCCGCTCTAAAGTCCCGCATCGACGCATTCCTTTTAAAAGTAAGTGATCATTCAAGCGTCAAAGCTCTCCCCCGAACTATAGGCTCTAATTTGGGTAAGCGTCAAAATCCAATCAATTCGTATGCTGCGCATCAGAAAAAGCGACGACTTATCGAACCGGAGAACGACTGTTTTGCATGGCCACAGAATACCCATAAAAGAACGGCGACCGCAACACGCCCTTCGTTGAATGATGCTTTCCATGCCGCACTGACCAACATCACGCGATTTACTCAGCCCAAAATATACACCGATGAGTATGCAGACGACACATGTGGCCTCTGCTTAGAGAAAACTATTAATATTTATCAGATAAGCCAATGTTGCCATTTCATCTGTCGGAAATGTGTTCTACAAAGAGTATTAAAATGTTATTGTGGTCAGACATTTCAGAGTAAAGATCTTAAAAAATATCATTGTCATTAAAAAATTGATAAATATTACATTTTAATAATTGTTTTTTTTTTTCACTAAAATTTTCAGATTATGTATTTGCAAAACTTTAGTTATTACTATTAAATTTCATATAATCCGCCAAATGCCGATTATAATATATACATATATATAATTTAAATTGTTAATGTATGTTGCGTTATATATAATAAATATATTAAAGAAATACATAAAATCTGATCATCTAATTAAGTATATATATATTTATTAAAATTATTCCAGCATATAAAAATATCACGCAATCATATAATTGATATTGAATAGTTTATATCCCTAACGAAAATATTAATTGATTTTGTTGTCATCAATCAAGCTGGAATTGCCATGTCTACCGTCATTTTGGGTGGTGGATTAAGTGGCTTGTCAGCGGCATTTTACTCAATAAAAAAAGGCCTGCAACCGGTAACATTGTACGAAGCATCTAATCGGTTAGGCGGTTGGATAAGGTCAGAACAACATGACAACTTTATATTTGAAGCAGGACCAAGAACGATCCGTCCGAAAGGGCCTCTTGGGCGCAACACTATCGAGTTAATTGAAGAACTGGGACTTACGAACTTAGTGCATCCAATTTTGTCAAATCATGTAGCCGCCCGAAATCGTATGATTTATGCCAATGGTCAACTTTGCATGCTGCCTAATAGTTTGGGAGGTGTTCTCAAAACTATTCCTCCATTTTCAAAACCATTGATCTCGGCCCTATTTAACGATCTTCGTGCAGATGCTTCCAGTGTCAAGCTCAAGGATGAGTCAATGTATAGTTTTGTAGAAAGGCGATTCGGTACGGAGGTAGCCACATACGCAATAAGCTCCATGCTGTGTGGAATTTGCGCTGGGGACGCTAAAGAGATAAGTGTCAAGTTTTTAATGAAGGAGATCTTCCGTAAGGAACAGAAGTATGGTGGTGTCATTAAGGGAATGTTGATGGATAAATTCTCAAATAAAAAAGATAAACTTAAGCACGATACTAAGGCGGAGGGATTGTTTAAAAGAGCTCAAGTTGAAAACTGGAATATATATTCACTCCAGGGAGGACTACAAGTGTTGCCGGAAAGATTGAAAACCTATATCTCAGAAAACAAGGTTGTTGTTAAGACTGACTCTGCCATTAAACGGGTTGAATTTTTTGACGACCACTTTAGTATTGAAACTGCGTCAGAGACCAAGAAGTTCAGTGGAACAATTATAAGTTCTGTCCCCAGCTATAACTTAGGAAATATAATTAAAGATCAACATCCAACATTGGCTTCTGATCTTTGTGCAATACCATATGTAAACGTGGGAGTCGTCAACCTACAGTACAATAGAGATGACATTATCAAGCGACCTGGCTTCGGGTTGCTTGTGCCTCCTATTGAAAAAATACCAATTCTCGGAGTTATATTTGATAGTTGCTGCTTTGATATGCATGGCAACACGGTACTGACAGTGATGATTGGTGGCAAATGGTTTGAAGAGTATTTTGGTAAAAATTCTACACCTGAGCACATGCTGGACGTTGCCGTTAAGTGTGTCAACAACATTTTACAAATAGACTGCGCTCCCGATAGATCTAAAGTTAACATACTGGAAAAATGTATTCCTCAGTATGTCGTTGGACATTATGAACGCGTAGAACGCATCCGAAGCTATATTTCAGATGCTAAGCTGCCCATAAAGCTTTGTGGTGCAGCTTACGATGGCGTGGGTGTTAATGACGTTATTTTTTCTGCAAGAACAGCGGTGGAGAGTTTATAGTTATTTTACATTAAGTCGGGAAATCATTTTTCAGAATTAAATTTTGTCTAAATAAAAAACTTTCAATAATTTTTATTAGTTGCCTTCATTTGTTTATAAACAGCGATCGTCGACATTCAATGCAAATCCGTGAATGCGAGAAACAAGATGCAAGTACGTGTTGAATGCACTCTCATTCTTTGTTTTTACATTGTTTTTATCGAATTATTAGAGCTTATCGTCCGAATGAATGCACTTTTACGATTTACTAATTTGTATATGACACATGAGATGCTTCATATATGCGGAATTTCAAGAATTTTCAAAATAAAGAAGAAGATTATTTTTATTTTATTTAATTTTTATATAAAAATGCTAATTACTACTTCTTTATCAACCCAAATCCCAACAAAAAAATGAAACTAACCTTTTCCGAAGTTTCAATTTCACTAAAAACCACAGCCCAAGGAACGTGACAAAATTCAAAGCGCAATTGCATTTTTGTCTTAATCTGCGTTATGTCTTTGGTTTAACAACTGGAGTTGCCCCTCTTTCATTATATACAACAAACGATCAGACGCAAGTTCGAGGTCTGGCTACATCGAACCAATTTCTACAATTTTTCATCAGTGCCTTACCTGTATTCTGCAGAGACACTTGTGCTTCTGCTGCGGTATCAACATCGAGAGTTATACTAGGTTTTATAAATAGTTGGTGCAAAAGTGGATTATCTGAGATAGTAGATAAATAAAAAATTGTGTTAATTTCAAGCTGCAATGAAGGTATCATATTAATCGACTTTATATATTTAGAAAAATTTAGAATAACTTGACAATTAAGTTAAGTTAAGCCGAAATGAAATGGTTCAACGTATTAAGTATTACACATTTTAAAGGATGTAGAGCGTGAAATAGCGTTTATTCTGTTGCAAAGTGGCCAGTAGTCCGTGTAGTGCCTTTTCAATATCTTATTTACCAATTACAGTTAATGGTTCTTTATGCAATTTAAGTGTTGCAAGGTCTTGTAATATTTCAATTATTTAGTTAAGATTTTTAAAACAACGAGCTGAACTTAAACAAAACTTTGTAGTTTGTAATAATAGTAAATTGAAATTGTATACAAAAAGTCATTTGGATTTTTAATTATTCTCCTTGAGTCTGAAATTATTACAATGTACGTATTTATAAATAATTCGGTTGTAAATATTTTAAGTGTGACCAATTAAATTATACCACGTAGCAAAAGTGAAATTGTCTAATTGTTTGTCTGACAATAAATTAATATTTGAAAAATTAGGTCTTCTCAATACTCGTATGTGGGTGAGCCTTAACAATTGTCAACTCTTACACGTTGATTGACTTTCGCTTAATTGATTATTCTATTCCAATCGCTATGTTTAATGTTTATATTTACATAAATTATTGATCTTGATTTCCATAGATATTTTATTTTCGATATGATTTTAACTAAATGCCTTGAAATGATCCATTTACTTAACAAGGGATTTTTAATAATACACAAATAATTCATGTTAAATAGGCTTCTTAGAAACTTGCCAACACAAATTGTATTCTTTATGGATTAAGAGACACCCTGTACCAGTTGATCTTATAACTAAATTGAGACTCTTCACTGCATTATTGCATTAATAACGTGTTTGCAGAAGTAGCGCTTTAGCACAGCCATTAAATATCAAGCCGGTCGCGAAAAATGTCGAGTAATGTTGGTGGTCATGGTTAGATAAAGTATTGCAGTATTTTGTATTGAAGATACTCGCAGTTAGCTGTTGGAGACATGCAATTGGAAGTGTATAGAGAAACGGAAATGCATTTGTCTAATTAAATAACGCGCTTTCATTAAGAAAAACTTATCAATGCTGCATAGTTAACACTCCATTGAGACTTGAGAGGAGTATATAATATGTTTACCATGCTATATTGCAGCACTATAGTTTCCAGGAGTTTATGTTTTGATTTAGAATGCGATTTCTAATTTGTAGATAGAAATTAGACTAATTGTTATGTTGTTATATGTAATTCAGGAGTTTACAGTGTTAATTCTGCTCGCCTGCGTAGTTTGCTCGATAAGCGAACCGCCTCGCCAAAAAAGTCCATTGGTGTTCACAAACTGGCCGCCCAAAAGTAACTTGCCGCCAGGAAGAGGCCTGATGATTCAAATCCGTAGTGGAGGAGCACGACCACTGATGATAAAACGACCATTGCAATCGCAACATCGTGTTCTACGTCCCGTCAAATTGTCACTTAGCCAGCAAAACTACATAAAGTCTGCACGACCAACGCACAGTTTTAAACGACCAGCCGGTCTATCTCTGAAAGTGCAAAGCAAACCAAATGGCTCGAAGATTAATGGATACGCATTCGAGAATCCGTTCTCAAGTGTCTCGCACCAATCCAAACCGGTTCGTATAAAACATATTGAGTACATTGCAAATTTCATATCCGATTTACTTCCTTTTCAGAGTGTTTCAGAGACCAGCATTCGTATAACTCACAATACCCCGATGCATACGATTCCTGCACCAAATCTAAATCTGGCTAATTTGGCGAAACCATCGTTTTCTGGCGAAGCATATGTCCCTCCTCAAAGCAATCATCTTTTCGACAATTTTCAGGTTAGCATTAAAACTTGCTTTACATTAATAACTACCAGATGTCTAATTTTTAAAATCGGTTTCAGTACCAAGTAACGGAGGATCCAACCAATGATAAAACAATTCGTGACCCGTATTCCGGTCAGCAAAAATACTACGCTCCAGATCCAGATCCATCGTTGCCAACGCAACGAATCAAACCAGCTTCTGATCCATTCAGCCAGCCTAGTAACAGTAAAACCAACCAGCCGAATGGTGGCTTCGGGTACTCAGCATTGCAAGATACTCAAGTTCAAACTTTCCCACAACAACAGACATACGTGCAAATTGTAACGCCAATTCCACAGCAGCAGCTCCAAGATTCGTACAATATTCCATTATCCAGCCAGCCACAGTTGCAACAGCATTTTCAGCAGCAACAATCGTTAATCGGCGTTCAACCGATATCCGCTTATAATCCTACTTATTTGGTGACGCAGTCAAATCAACTGTTTAATCAACACCAGCAACATCAGCAGCTCTTTAAGCCCGAGGCCAGCTATTTGGCTGCAGTGAATCCCACAGCTCATATAAACGTAGGCTTCCAAGCAAATTCTGTTGCGAGTCCAGGTCAGTTGTACAGTGCTGCTCAGGACCAAAGCGATGTCAATTCACAATCAACCGCTAGTCCTGATATCCCAGTTTTTGCATCATTGGTAGCCGACCCGCCAATTTCGCATGCCTCATTTAGTGGCAATCTGCAACAGCCGGCCTTGACTCACGAAGAATATAATAATTTGTTAAATTTTGGTAGTTTGAGTGGAGCACAACAAGGATTCGTCGCGTCAAACTATTATCAGACAATCCATGAAGATAATGCAAATGACATTGCTGAATTAGCAAAGCATCAACAAAAAAATGACTTTACTCTAAATCAAGCTAATGAAGAACTACAACGGCAATTGTACGAGCAGGAAATCCAGCATTATCATCAGCAGATTCTAGACCGACAACAAGAAGATGCTCAGCATGTGCAAGATGACCCGCTAAGAATTGTTGTTCCAGATGACTATCAAGATGTAAGTGCATTCTTGTAATAAAGCGTATTGTTTATATGTTAATTTCGTTCATTAACGTTAAGGTGCAGACTTTTCAACAAAGGTCTGACAATTTGGACGAGGAGAGTTCCAAAGAGACTGACGATGCGTATGATTCTACAGACAGTACCACAGAACCATCAACTGAATCTACAAATACAAAGAAGGGGGATTAGTCCATAATAGTAATTTTTTCCTAATTATAAGTACTGTACAATTATTTATTGATTTAAATTTTAAAATTTTAGTTTTAATTGTTAATGCTGAAATTAAACTGTAACTAAGTATTATACTTCATTCAGAAATGACCAATGGTCCACGTACTTGTCATGAGTTAAGATAAATTGGCTACTTAATTCGTATGTGATGCGTATAAGGTTTTTATTGAATAAATTAACATACTTGAAGCACTAGTAAAACGTTTTATTGCGAATGAGATAAATTTACAAAGTGAAAATTACGCTAAACTAAATGGAAATTGTAAAAGTGTTGGTGTTAAATGCGATTGTAGTTTCATTTTTGCAGCTTTGTTTGCCGTTAATTGCCTACATTTTGCTATACAAAATGACAAGCTGTTGTTGTTATAAGCCATTCATTTTGCAGCCAAATTTAAAATTGTATATGATTATCTGAAAATCGCGTAAAAACATAAAAACATCAAGAACGGCGCTCATTACAAAAGCAAACAGGCCAACGCAAATCACAGAGAGTTGACTCCAAAATTATATAAGCTGGTGTCCAGCATTCAGACTGGTCAGTCGAGCTTAAAGCGTTCAGTTGAATATTTATTTTATTTTGCATCCAATTCGATCTGTGAGGTCATCGCTCCATATTTAACATGCGTTTCATAATTTTGTCAGTTTTCGGTAAGTCTTAGTTGATAGTTAATTATTTCTAAAGAAAATTTAAAGAAAAGTGCTGATTGAATGATGAGATGGATTTATGCGTGTGTTTCGCGTGTTGTTATTGTTTCGCTCAAGTAATTTCGCGGTGCCAAGGTTATTTAAGTCTCGATTAAAAAACACGCCTAAAGGTCATTCTCTGCTTCATATAAATAGATTGCAATTTCTTTCAACGTTTTAAAGATTTCTTATCAACGATTTCCTTTGTTGCATAGGGCTAATGTTGTTG
Source organism: Sylvicola fuscatus (assembly GCA_026546915.1). NCBI lineage: Eukaryota > Metazoa > Arthropoda > Insecta > Diptera > Anisopodidae > Sylvicola > Sylvicola fuscatus. The sequence continues at coordinate 41,350 of JANSTS010007944.1, read as the reverse complement.
AGTGTGGTAATTGCTGGTCCGGCCAAAAAAAATCCATGCAACCTGGCATGCTCACAAGAATTTACTCCAGTTTGCGCCGGCCCTCCCACTGGTAGTAAAGATAAGCCCAAGTCATTTGGGAACATCTGTGTGCTGAACACCTACAATTGCGAGCAGAAATCTAGTAAATTCAAATTTCTACATTTAAATACAAAATTCACATAATTTTATTTTTTTTCTTCAGATTGGGCCAAAATTTCTGATGGAGAATGCCCCGGCGGCGGCGGAATTAGACTGCAATAAATCATAACTGTGAAATAGAAATGTATAATTTTATACTATTTTTTTGTTTTTTGCTTTAATAAATTCTTGAAAAAACAGTGAAAAATTGGATTGGATTTATTTTATTATTGAATCAACGAAATACAAACAGGGTAAAACTCAAAAGATTAACATAATATTTAATTACAAGCTGTTTTTAGTTATTGGGTACAGGATTAAAGTGTTTCAATATCTATAGAATCTAGAGAGCAGAATATTGTATCGTTTAATATATAAAATATGAAATAATATTTGCTTATCAAAACCGGTAATGTTGTGTAGTCATCATGGCATGATAAAGTTTTGTGAAATAACCAAGTATTAAAAATTCTTCAATTTTCGACCGGGTAAAACCAAAACTTCATCCGTACAATAATTGACAAATGTAATTAGTAATTTCGTCCCACACCAAGAACACGGGAAAATTGTTAAAAATATGATAGTTCCAGCTTTTGTTTTGTAAATGTATAAATATTATGAAGTTTAACGAACGCATGTTATATGTGTATTATATGTAACAAATTTGAGACGAATAATAAAATTTGTGGTTCGTTATCCCGATTGCTACATTTTTTCGGTAAACCAAGGAAGACCAGTATCGGTTCGTCGTTTAGTCAAAATATCACAGCCAGTTTCTGTCACAAGTAAAGTTTGTTCAAATTGTGCAGACCAAAGGCCATCCTTAGTGACGGCAGTCCAATCATCTGGCCACTGAATATCACGCCATGTTCCTTCTGATACCATTGGCTCAATGGTAAAACAATGCCCTGCTTTCATCACACCTACCGCGGTGTTTTCTTAAAAAAAAATTATTTATTTAATTATAAACACATGAGAATATTTGGGGGATGTAGTTGTTACTAGCATAATGGGGAACATTGGGTGCGGTGTGAAACAGTCGATGGATGCCATGGCCGCAATAAGATTTGACAACACTGTAGCCATGACTTTGAACATGCTTTTGAATGGTATTTCCAATCTCTCGATAACGCTCCCCTGGCTTAACGATCGCAATTGCTTTGCATAATGACTCGTACGTCACTTGCACTAATTTTTTGTGCTTCTCGGAAACTTCGCCAACGAAAAAGGTTTCATTCAAATCTCCATGGAAGCCACGATGATAAACCGTCACATCGACATTGCACAAATCTCCGTTCTGTAGGAACAAAACAAAAATGTCAAATACGTCTCAGATGCTATCGTCTCAAATATAACCTCAAGTGGTCTTAAATCTGGTATGCCGTGGCAAATGACTTCATTTACAGAAGTGCAGCAGGATTTTGGGAAGTTGTAGTAATTCAGAGGGCTTGGATAGCAGTCTCGCTCAATGGCTGCCTCATGAACAACACGATCAATTTCATCTGTGGTAACACCAACAGCAATTGCTTTAGCTGCTTCGTCGAGAACTTCACGTCCCAACTTGCAGGATACTCTCATGCTCTCAATTTCATCATCATCGAGTACCTTAATCGTCGTATTGCCTGTCAACAAAGTCATTTAGTGAGTGTTTTACTAATTTACATGATAAATTTACCTCTGAAACTTTCTTCAGATAATGAGCGACCCTTCTCATGATCTGCATAGTCAGGACGTCCAATAGTGCTAGGCACAGGTCGTTTTGGTGTCTGTGGAAATGGTCGCAACTTACCGCTGTATGCGTAATAAGGCCAAGGATTGTACGATTTAATTGTGCTTTCAGTGTCTGTTGTTCCTGATGCACCCTCTGATACGTGTATTGGTTATGTCAGCATAATATTTTATTTAAAGGAAGCACTTAAAGAGTATACGTACTAGCTAGCTGATGAATAACCTTGTGGGATTTCCAGTAGCCCTTGAAACAGTCCTGACTGCAAAAATAAGAGCCTTGTATTCCCATTTTGACACATGTTGGACATTGTAGAGTTGCCGTTTCCGTGCAATCCGGTGATTCGCACTGATGCTTTATTAAAGATGACATGGCTGAGAGGATAGTGAAAATATTAATACACACGCAAGTCTTAAAAAAATAATAAAATATTTTTAAATTCGTACTATTTATACTAAAGAATTTTCTTCCGCAAAAAAAAACAAATGTAATTTGCCGATTTCAGTTTTTAGGTTATGTTCGAATGAGC
>JANSTS010007944.1:10351-30179 GCA_026546915.1 Sylvicola fuscatus | reverse complement strand
ATACAATATTTATGTGAACAATAACTACAAAGATTGCAAACAGATATCGATGGTTGAAGATAAGTGTGAATACTGAAAGTATTGGGTCTATGAATGGAATATTGACCAAAGTACTTGATGCAATATACAACCTCTTTTAAAGCTCCGTATCCTTCATTAAAATCCCTTTTCATGTGTGGTTGCAAAAACCGTATATGTATGCAATTGCAGATACCTATGTCACCATGTTCCGGGTTCACATGAGGCATGTTGCGTTGTCCAATTTATTGCCGCTGCCAATTCTGGACCTGCCGATCACTTTGTATGTGGGAGCCCATATATGAATATGTCAGTTGCAGTTTGCTTATACTCGTATATGAATTGAATGCATTTATAGATTAAAGATCAAATTGAATTTACGGTGTCTAGGCTTCAGTACACAAACCCTTCGCAGCCCGGCCGAGCTAATATCATTTCCCGCAGTATATTCGAACTGTTAGCATAAACATGCTTCTATTTATTTCATAAATCTGTTTGCAGAGCGAACCAATATTTTTGGCATAGTGGGGACCTATTATAAAGTAAACAGAAACATAATTTATGCAAAATTACTCGTGCAAACATACTTTGATTTAGTAAACTCTCCTGGATAACATTCATGGATGAGATACACTTGCAGGATTTGCTTACTTATTGCACATGTTGACGTAAATTAAATGGAGAAACGGCCGATGGGTATCGTTTTAATGAATCTACACTGACGACGCGTTTGCAACGCACATCATCGCTTCACAGGCGTTGATGTCAGGCCGCGCTGAGCCCGCGATTACAATTATCTGCCACATGGAAGAGGAACATTAAAACGGGTTCACCAACAGGTCAATCAAATGGGTGATAAGAGCTATGCTTGCAGTATGTGTGATTTTAATTACACTTCAGATGATTGTCACCATTATTCTGCTGGGAACTCAATTCACAGAGTTCCACATATGTAAAGGCCATCAATATTGGAGAGATGTCACTTGTGCCACAACTCGATCACAAGTATGTGTCTTCAAAACGAGGGTCAGTTTCGAGAAACATTTGTTTTGCGAAAAAGACTATGAATTGCATCTCAAACATTCAATGAAGATTATTTATCACTAAGTTGAATCGCTCCCTTATACTTGATCTTATGGTCGTAGATGTCAGCTTCAAAACAAATTTTAATTAAATACAACATTATACAGAAAAGTTTTATGTTAACGGCCTGGTTTAGTGAGATAAAATTAATCACGTTGTTAGTCTGTTTTGAATTTCCCAGTAAATAATAATTGTACGAAATATTTATCTGTAATTTTATGATTCCGTAATCCGTTCATTGAATCCTTCTTATCTTTTCTGTAGGGGTGTAGGCAATATCCGACTTTTTCCATTGAGAATTTAACTTGTATTAAACATGAATTCATTTTTCTTAATGCAGCAAGCTTCATGGGTGACATTGCCATACCGAACATTCAGTACGACGGTGAGCAATGGCAGCAACCCCAAGTTCACAACAAATCATTTCAGCAGGAATTGATGAGGCTGAAGCAAGAAGTTTACAACGAAGGTCTACAGGTGGAGGAGGAGGGCATGACAGATATAATCAGAAAGAAAACGAAACTGCCTATTGATCGAATAAACCAAAGGAATCGCAATGATCCCGTCGTCATGGTATTTTTTATTTTAGTCTTTTCTATAAAAGTTGGTTTGGCTAATTATATTTGTAATAATATTTAGGGTATCAATGAGGACCGAAAAAGTGAAAAGTTAAACTTCCCAACTGAAAATACCGTCCCTACGACACCAAGTACAACGATAAGCATCGCTGGTAGTGCAGAAGGACGCAGTGACGGGTTTTCGGAAACTACAACGCCAATGGCTGTACAGCAACAGAATGCAATCGAAGAAAAGTCTAAACTCCAGAATTCAAATAACAGTTTTCGTCACATTGACGAGAGTAAAATTCAATCAGATACCAAAGACATATCAGACACATCAGGAGACAACATAATCATGCGTAAGAAAGCCGTTGTGGCTAGTCCGACGGCTCAGCCAGCAACTCGTACAACACTGTCGAGTCGATTTAGCAATTCTGGTGGAAATGGTACAGTTTTGGACAATGTTCAGTTGCTGATACAGGATGGCGTCGTGCGCAAGAGGCACCGTAAGCGCAGGCAAGGACGGTAAGTGCATACATGTTTTACACTAACAAGAAAAGTACAAATTTTTTGTTTAAAATCTGTTAATTATAGCCACACAAGGAGTAAACCTCATTTCAATAAGGATCACAACAAGCACACAGAAATACCAAAAGCCGAAGAGAAACATCGAACCGAATCCCGCCATACGTCATATGTTCGTTTGCCAGCAAATCATCTCGACGAAGTACTTTCAAAGAAGATGACTACACTGAGAACAGCTGAAATGGAAATGATGTCTTCATTATCCGATGTAGAGACAGCTAAAGACTCCCAACGGTAAAATACCTTTCACTGCTCAGTTTATTTGATGCGATTTTAATAAATGTTGCCTCTTTGATGTTTATATAGATTAGATTCTCTTTCGCAACATCATCGCACTCGAAGGGCGGCAACGGCAAAGAAGGAACGTATTTGGGACTACGGAGTAATTCCGTATGAGATCGATGGCAATTTCAGCGGCGCCCACAAAGCCCTCTTCAAGCAGGCGATGCGTCACTGGGAGAATTTTACGTGCATCAAATTCGTCGAGCGCAATTTGGATGACCACTCCAATTACATTTTGTTTACGACGCGGCCATGTGGTTGTTGCTCGTTCGTCGGGAAGCGCGGCAATGGAGCGCAAGCTATTTCGATTGGGAAGAATTGCGACAAATTCGGAATCGTCGTCCACGAGCTGGGTCACGTGGTCGGATTCTGGCACGAGCATACGCGTCCCGATAGGGAGAAGCATGTCACCATTGAGCGCTCAAACATTATGATTGGCCAGGACTATAACTTCAACATGCTTACCTCAGAAGACGTTGACTCACTCGGACTGCCTTATGACTACGATTCGATAATGCATTATGCTCGGAATACTTTTTCAAAAGGCACTTACTTGGACACCATACTGCCAATTGAGGTTAAGGGAATGAAGCGGCCCGAAATAGGACAACGTTTGCGTCTTAGCGATGGCGATATTTCGCAGGCGAATATGCTATATAAGTGTCCAAGTAAGAAACAAATCAAACTCTTAAGCTCAAATAAAGATGCTAAAACATTTTATTTTTTAGAATGCGGAAGGACTTTTCAAAACAATTCCGGATCATTTACATCCCCCAGTTACCACTTATCGACGATTACGGCGGAGCCAGAGCGATGTGAGTGGAGGATCACTGCCACCCATGGAGAGAAAATTATTCTCAACATTACAGATTTGGTTAGTTTGAATGTTTGTCATTAGTATTTTTCATGTAAGGATGTTTTTGGTTTTCAGGATATTTTCAATTCTACAGATTGTCGAACCGATTTTTTGGAAATTCGAGATGGATATTGGCACAAATCCCCTCTTTTGGGGCGATTCTGTGGCAACAAAAAGATCCCTGAAGTTATAAGGACTGCTGGAAGTCGAATGCTTCTGACGTACACCACCACCCACAGACAAGCTGGTCGGCGTGGTTTCGCTGCAAATTATGAAGGTAACATATATGATGAACATATCCCTTTCTGCAGTTTATTAAGATCTATCAATTATTAGCAATCTGCGGTGGAGATTTGAACTTGGAAACTGGTGGTCGACTGGAATCACCAAATTATCCTTTAGACTATATGCCAAACAAGGAATGCGTTTGGAGACTGACGGTGCCAGAGAACTATCAGGTGGCCCTAAGATTTCAGTCTTTTGAGGTAGAAAATCACGACAACTGTGTGTACGATTACGTTGAAATAAGAGACGGAGACAGCAACGACTCCCGGTTAATTGGCGTGTTTTGCGGATTCAAAGTTCCTCCAGATATTCGGTAAGACCTACTTGACACAGTAGACGATTGTTTGCTACAATCTTGAATTGTTCCACAGATCCACCTCAAACAAGATGTTTGTTAAGTTTGTATCAGACGGATCGGTGCAAAAGGCAGGCTTTTCGGCTACGTTCATGAAGGAGCTGGACGAGTGCGATTTGCAGGAGCACGGATGCGAGCACGAATGCATCAACACCCTCGGCGGCTACGAGTGTACTTGCTACATTGGCTACGAGCTGCACAGCGACAAAAAGCGATGCGAAAGTATGTCCACAGGCGTATAATGAATTTAGTACAATACGCAGCGTTTATTTTGAAATTCCCTAATGGGCCATAATTAACATTTGCAGATGCCTGCGGTGGCGTTATTGAGGCCCTCAATGGCACATTTACGTCGCCCTCCTTCCCCAATGTGTATCCAGTGTCGAAAGAGTGCGTGTGGGAAATTATCGCGCCAGAACAACATAAAATTACATTAAACTTTACCCACTTTGAATTGGAGGGCAACGGCTACAAAAACCAAGCTTGCGATTATGACTCCCTGATGGTGTTTTCCAAAATCGGTGACGATAATTTAAAGAAGCACGGAATTTATTGCGGCAATAAGCAACCGGGTATCATTACCTCCGAGAGCAATGTAATGCGGGTGGAGTTCCGTTCGGATAATTCTATCCAACATTCGGGATTTGCGGCCTTCTTCATTACTGGTATTATGACAATTTCATATTTGCGGCGTCTAATATTAAGACACAACTTTAATTACAGATGTTGATGAATGCGCCGTCAACAATGGCGGTTGTCAACACGATTGCCGCAATACAATAGGTTCATACACCTGTGGATGCCACAACGGCTACACCCTTCAGGATAATGGACATGACTGCAAAGAAGGCGGCTGCAAGTATGAGATAATCTCCCCACTTGGATACATTTACAGGTAGATAACTAATGAATTATTATGTTGGAAATGGCTACTAAAGGGACGTGTTTTCATTTTATAGTCCAAACCATCCGGAAAACTACCCATCGCGAAAAGACTGCGTTTGGCATTTCACAACGACGCCAGGACATCGCATAAAGCTGGCGTTTACTGTGTTTGAGGTCGAACCTCATCAAGAGTGTCACTATGACCATGTCACCATATATGATGGCGACTCTCAGGATAGCCTTACGTTGGGTCGCTTTTGTGGCTACAAGCTTCCGCACTCTATTGCCGCTTCATCCAATCAGATGTACATGGTGTTTAAGTCAGACGTCTCTGTGGAGGCGAAGGGATTTAAAGGCATCCACTCAACTGGTAGGTTTAATGCAACTAATGTCCCTGACCTTTTATATTAAACGGAAATCCTGTTTTCAGTCTGCGGCGGTTTTCTGAAGGCTACAAATCGTGTCAAGCACTTTTACTCACATTCTCGTTATGGTGACCAAGACTATAATGCAATGGCTGACTGCGACTGGACGATCGAAGCCGACCATGGAAGAAACGTCCAACTCACTTTCTTGACTTTTGATGTAAGATTTTTTTTTTTTAATTTGACACACATATATAATAGAGATATGGTTACAGATTGAATCGGAACCCGCTTGCTCATACGACTATGTGGAGGTCTTCAGTGGACTAGACGATGCTAATAATAACGAGTTATTTGGACGTTTCTGTGGAAGTGAGGTACAGATCGACCTATTTTCGCCTTTGCATGTCTCATTCAATTGCATTTTCTTTGTGTTGTAGACTCCACAGGATATCATCTCAATTAACGAGGCATTATTAGTGCGTTTCCGTACTGATGATACGACAGTAGCAAAAGGATTCTCGGTGTCGTATGTTGCTGTCGATCCTCTAGAAGGCGACGACTTGACGCCGGACTCCATTGAATACGCTACTCCGTTTCCCGGCTCCTTGAAATCACAGTACAGTATGGAGGATGAGGATGACCTCGAGGAAGAGGACAACGAATATGGGTCCTATGTCATTTACAAGAGCCCGTATAAAAAGATTAAGCATGAAGTGCCAAACCATATGCTTTCTTCTGAGACATTTGATTAGAAATTCATGGGCGACATCAGACTCGTGATATGCCAACTACTAAATAGTTGTATATTTGTTATGTATGCGTGTGCGTGTATGTGTGTGCGTGTGTGTAGTTATTTTAGTATGAAATTATAATAATTTTAAATTAATAGTGTTCATGCAATTTTGTGCAACTCTAAAGTTTTAAAATAGCATCTATTAATCTTATAAACGGTAGTGTAGCATCAATATTAATCATATACTTTGAATATGATCAAGTATAATACAAAAGTACATATAATATTAAATGACAATAACTAATAACGTATACATATAATTATTATATAGATCTAGTTTATTGTTTGATTTTATGTACGACAATTAATAAAGTTAATGTTTTTGTATTAGAATTTAGTTGTTTGCAACATCTTAATCCAGTTGAAATTCGTTTTCCAAATAGCAATAATATTTATTGTCTCCATTTGATTAAATTATGCAAGAATAAAAACATTTCAAAATTAAACCGTTATAGTTAAATCATTGAAATTATTTTATATTTATTTTGAAGAATTGAAAATCAACAATTTAATTATGGAATTACATGTAGCGCCATCTGCCGCAAATTGATAAAACCAAGCTGTCAGTGGCCATGCTGTGAGTTCAGCTTCGTGACGTCATTCAGCTTGGAAGGGGAAATTTGTGTCAATGCAGCTGATGCAAACTAAATCCGTTGTATTTTGACATATTCAAAATTGTAACGGAAAACGAACAGGCAACAGCATCTCTGTACAACAATCGACTGGCGATTTTACGCTTTGCTTTTACAAGTTGATAATTATATTTTTCGTTTGTTTTCTTAGGCTTAGTGGTTGATGCTGGAGTCGTCTTTTGTTTTTTGTTAGTGGCCGTGAAATATTTACAATATGAGTACTTTTCAGGTAAAGTAAAACTGTGTTGAAAATTTATTGAAAAGAGACGCTGCACCATCAAGACATCTGGTTTTCATAAAATTTGTGCACCTTATTATGTGAATTGTGTTTTACCGGTAACAACCAGGTATCATTATGGTGCATCGTCCCGTTTTCCGATAAGATTAGTGCCACCAAGCTGCAGAATACTTGTGACTAATTTTATAAATATTATTAATGCCTTCTGCACTTTAGGTGAATTTGACGCCAACTCGTATGGTTAATCAGCGCAAAACCATGGCGTCTAGAGAACCTACAGATGTTGTTATGGCTCCGTTTTCTTGTAAATCGGTGGTGACATTTGAGGAAGTGCCGGTTACCAAGACTGCGCGTCGCTATCTGTGCATAAAAAATCCAAGTGATGGTGATTTGAAGGTAATTAAACCCGTTAATTAATACAGCCGTTCATTAAAATAAACTTTCGTACTCATGTTATGATTTTTTAAGGTTGTTGTAACAAAAATGATAAACCCAGAATTCAATTTGACTATTGATTGGACTGAAAATGTAGTCCCTGCCAAGGGTACAATTGTTATGGAGTTAATGTGGTCTCCAGTTAAAGAGGTAGCTTGCAAAGAGTCGCTTCAACTCACAGATAATCGAAATTTGAGGAAAGAGGTCGTCGTTATTCTGAAATCAGTAGACAAATCCGTCAATAAGGTAAATTTAAAGAAGATGGCTTTGAAGAAAAAAAATTTTAAACAAAATATATATTTATAAATATAGGGCCTGAGGAAACCTATGAAAGCTCAATCCACAAGTGCTGCACTGTCAAAGAAAATACGGCTTAAGTCTCCAACTCGAAATCCCTGTCCGCCATTCCCAACACAAACGGGATCTCCCAGGACAAATCACAAACTGGTGCAATTCTCGCATCCTCATTCTTCGCAAACTACACAGAAACGACCCAACTTTGACAAAATTTCGCCGTTGCGACCCAATAATCAATATTTTGCGCAAAGTCCAAAGGTTCGACGTCGTTCGCCGTTTGAGATCAACAGCAAACGGGATAAAGAAAATAGCAGTCCAACAACTCCGAAAAATGCATCGGCACTTTTTAACGACATCAAATTTACACCGATTGTAGATAATTCAGACAATAATATGGATTACTTGGCATCACTACCAACGCCAACTATAACTATTGCACAACACACCCGAATTGAATACATGCAACCACGCAAACTGATTGTAGATGACGAAAACGCAACTCAATCCTCATCAAATGGTCCAAATTCCTTCGACATACGGTCATGTGCCTCTCATATAAATGAGATGCAATCTAATGCAACAAAACTGTGTCAGGGAATCGTGCAAGAGATGCACGAAGCTTCTGGAAAGGATCGCGCTCCAGTTCTTCTGTTTGAGGAAATTGATGCAAACGAGATGACACCAAACTCGAAGATTACAGTGAGCTCGGGAACCAAAACCACGACGCATCAAAATTTACTCAGTCCCCACATGGTTATTGAGTCTAATCAAACATTCGAGATAAAAGCCAGTCAAGAGCAGCTTTTTCCAAATGAATCGCACATCCCGAAGACAGTTGAGGAGAATGAAGGAACCGCTGATGCATTACATCAGACTATCGCCAATAAAACAAAGACTATTGGCAGCAATCATTTGTCTTCAATTCAAGAAGAAGATGACTTTGGAGCAGCTAGCAACGGTCCAGTTGAAAATTTGAAAAGGGATGTTTTATTTGTTGGGTCGCCGTTACGAAAAAAGGTGTCAAAGTCAATGCGGGAGCTTACCAAGAATTTATCTGTTGAACAAAAAATTCTTAAATGCAATCAAGGCTCTATGCCCAACTTGCAAGACATTGAAACAATGGAATCTATTGAGAGCAACCGATACTATCATCAGAGCATTGATCAGATGTCGATAGAAGATTTTGCTTCAAGAAAAGAGCCAGACGTTACCGAAAGTCACGAAGTCATATTTAAAGAAAATGAAATATTGGCACAATCAAGTCAGTTCAATTTGCACGAAGTCGACATCAAAATGTCAACTACAGCCACAATGGGTATAACGTCCAGTTTGAGTAAAACAAATCAAGGTATGCCTCCACCGCGGACTCCGCATTTTCTAAAAATAAAGCGTAATCGCGATGTTGAGGTTGATAAGCGCGAAGAGATTCTGAACACTTCATCAAGAACGTCATCAACATCTTCTTTAAACTACTCTGTGTCACCACCTAAGCGGAAACGTGTTGGCAATAATGAAAGCATTTCCCAACAAAGACCAAAAGCAGGGCAAGCATTCCGGACAGATAAATGGAGTGCCACGCAGCCAAAGAAAATGCTAGCACAAGCTCGACAATTCATTCTGAAGCCACGAACTCCTAAAAAATTGGATACTATTAGGAAAGATGAACGTGTTATTCTTTATGATTCGGAGCTTCACTTAAAGTGTGTAATAAATCCTGACCCATTTGCGGCAACAGTGACAGAGGATCCTTTTCTCGCCTCAACAATGTATCTGGACCAACGTGCAGTCGATAAGCATGAGACGCAGTTCAAGAAATGGTTAAACGCCCTTGTTACTCTGCCGGCTGATTTAGACGCCTCAAGTTCCAACCAGAATTTGGACGTCGGTCGTCTTTTCAATGAGGTGAAAAACAAAGACTTCATTCCAGCACCAACGAAGGAAGTAGTTTCATCTAAATTTTTCAACAAATACAGAATTGATAGCCTGCGGCGTGCTGGCATAAAACTGTTCACCAGTCCTGAGCTGACTACACCACTGACAAAAGTTACAGTCAGTATTGAACGAGGTCACATTTCGATCCGTGAAGATCGCAATTTGCACCTTGATTTGGTGTTACAACGGAGCATTTTAGAGCTATTGTTATGCTTCAATCCGCTGTGGTTACGTATTGGATTAGAGGTTGTGTTTGGCGAACAGATTTATGTCCAATCCAATTCTGATGTTGTCGGACTAAGTACATTCATATTAAGCAGAATGTTTAGAGATAAATATTTGGAGTCAAAGCACACCAAAGCATATTCCTTATCACCAGCCTATGCAACGCAGATCAAGAAGTTCTGTCTGAAAAAGTTCTTGTTCTTGATACTGTTTTTAGACCGAGCTAAACAAAATCAAGTTATCATGCATAATCCTTGTCTGTTTGTGAAACACTCACCCTACAAGGAGACAAGAGAGTTGCTGCTAAAGTTCTCATCTTCATTGCTCGCAAATGTCGGAAGCATCACACGTGATCTGGGTCGATTTGGTTACGTTTTGACACACAAACAAACTTATATTGATGAATTTGATTATGCCTTTCGTAACTTAGCCATTGACCTGCGAGATGGTGTTCGTCTAACAAAAGTAATGGAAATCATATTGCTGCGCAACGATTTGACAAAAGCACTTCGATGTCCTGCCATATCACGACTGCAAAGAATCCACAACGTAAATCTGGGCTTAAATGCCCTTTCTAATGCTGGTTATGTTATCCTTGGAGACATCAATGCAAAGGAAATTGTTGATGGTCACCGTGAAAAGACGCTCTCGCTGCTTTGGCAAATAATCTACAAATTCCGTGCGCCCAAATTTAATGCCGCCGCTTCTGATATCCAAAATTGGTGGCGCAAAAAGTGGCTGATGGTAGTAATACGGCGTCGAATTGCTGAAAAACATGAACGAATCCGAAATAAAGCTGCCATAGTCATTCAGGCAGCATATCGAGCACATTTGGCGCGCCGGTTCGTGACAGCCTATCGAAGCGAAAGAACGGAAGCAGCTATTGTCTTCCAGAAAAATATTCGAAGGTATTTGGCAATTAAACGGGTGTACCTCACAGTTAAATGTTGCATCATTATCCAAAATTGGTGGCGCTCCACTTTGCAGACAAGATTTTACAAACTTCAATTTTCGGAAATGCGTAGCTCTTGTGTTGTGATACAGAAATGGTGGCGCCGGCGTTTCTTAGCTAAAAAATTGGAAGCTGCTGTACCAGTCATAAGAGCGGCAATAAAGGAAGCTCGATTAAGGCACGAAATGGCCATCCGACTACAACGTTGCATTAAGTCATATATGGTTCGTCGTCGCTTCCGTGAGACGGTGTTTGGAGTCGTTCGTTTCAATCGCACGCAAACTAAGAAGTTTCAGTGTGCTTCTCGTATTCAATCTTTCTTTAAGATGATTAAGTGCAGGCGTGAGTATTTGATTAAGAGAAATGCTTGCGGTGTTATTCAAAGTCGATGGCGACATGTCTTAGAGGGCAGACGAATTAGGAATGATTTTGTACAGCTGAGATCAACTGCGATGTTTGTACAGCAAAAATATCGTGCTGCTATTCAAATGAAAATTCAACAAGTAGCGTATTTGGAACTGAAGTCTGCTGCTATTGTTATTCAAAGACGATATTGTGCACAAATTGCGATGCGTCGTCAGAAAATTGCATTCAATCAAATGAAAGAAAGTGCACTTAAAATTCAACGTCTTTTCCGTGCTAATCAGCAAATGAAATATCAGCGCAATATTTTCCAGACGCTTTTAAGATCAACGGTAATCATTCAGCGATGCTTTAAAACATACATTCAAAGAAGATCATTTTTGCAAATGAGAAGGGCTGCTGTAGTTATTCAGCAACGCTTCCGAGCTAAACAAATCATGTTGAAACTGAGGTCGGAATACACAAAGTTAAGGGAAGCCACAATTGCAGTGCAACAGGTATTCCGTGCAAATCAGTGTATGAAATATCAGCGAAGAAGTTACCAACAGCTGTTGCAGTCTACTATTTGCATCCAACGATTTTACCTGTCGTACACTCAGAGGAAACATTTTATTACCATACGCCATACAACTGTTGTCATCCAGAGACATTTTCGTGCTAACCAATTGATGAAACAACAACGACTTGAATTCTGCAACTTGAAAAGAGTTACATTATTTATTCAGCGCCAGTTTCGTGCCAAGAAAATAATGAAAACGGAAGTGCTGAAGTATCAAGAACTTCGAATAGCTACTATTAACATCCAACGTCGTTTTCGATCCCTTAAATTGATGCGTCAGCAACGAATCGCTTTTATAAAGTTGAAGGATGCTGCTTTGACAGTTCAAGCGCGATATTTTGCCATCAAACTAATGCAAACTAATCGAATTAAGTATCTTCAATTAAAGAATGCAGCCATTTTTATCCAGCGTCGTTTTCGTGCAAACAAACAAATGATTAAATGCCGAGATGAGTATCGAAATCTGCGTTCGTCTGTAATAAATATTCAACGCCTATACCGTGCCAATGTTGATATGATGCAGCAGCGCAGTGAGTACTTGTGCCTCAGACAGGCAACCATAAACGTTCAGCGCCTCTTCCGTGCCAAATTAGCTATGACAAAGGAGCAGTCGAAATACCGAAAATTGATATCAGCAACAATTTTTGTTCAAAGGCGTTTTAGGCATAACTTAATGGCTCAACAATTCAAATTAAGTTATGAGAAATTGAAAAGTGCAACAGTTATCCTTCAACGGCGATTTAGAGCAAACCAACTGATGATTGCAGAGCATAATAAGTATTTACAACTACTGAAGTTTGTAAGAATGGTTCAAGTCAGATACCGAGCCAAAAAGATGATGCAAGCTGCAAGGCAAAATTATGTTAATTTGAGGAATTCTACTCTTCTTATTCAACGCAGATTTCGGGCGCTCCAAGCCATGAAGATTCAAGTTGCTGAATACGAAAAGCTCAAATTAGCTACTAGAACCATACAGCAGCGATTTAGATGTTTAATGATTATGAAATCACAACGAAAGGATTACCTTATTCTAAAGACTTCTGTGATTATCGTCCAGCAACGGTTTAGAGCCAACTCATTGATGCGGGTCCAAAGAATGGATTTCTTGGCAATAAGAAAGAGTTCTGTGTGCATTCAGCGCCACTTTAGAGCCACAAAGCAGATGCAGATTCAACGACACGAGTTTATGGTGATGAAGAGCTCAGCTATCAAAATTCAGCGCTTTGTACGGGCACATTTTTCGATGAAAGAACAACATATTCGATTCCAGTGCATGAAATCAGCCGCAATAGTGATTCAGAGTCAGTTTCGTTCTTGGATTCTGATGCGCAAGGAACGTCAGCAGTATAGTGTTCTTAAACAAAGTGTGATTATTGTTCAATTCCGTTTTCGTGCTCTTCTACAAATGAAAATGCAACGTACAAAATATCTGAAGCTGCAACGTTCTGTGGTCAGCATTCAGAGGTACTTCCGTTCATTCAGGGCAATGAGAGAAGAACGCATTAACTATCTGCACAAACAGCAGGCCTGTCTTATTATTCAAAGGCGTTTAAGAGCACAGCTGGAGATGCGCAAAATTCGAAATCAATATTTGCTAATAAGAAGTCTTATAATTTGTATCCAGCGCAAGTACCGTGGAAAGTTATTGATGCGCTTGCAAAGGGATGCTTATTTAAAATTACAGACATCAGTTATACTGATACAGCGAGTATTCCGCTCACGTCTGCAAGTACGTGCCGAGCAGTTGCGCTACACGCAGAAATGTGCTTCCATCTACGGGCTTCAGCGACACATTCGCGGTTTTCTAGCGCGAAAACGGCTGCAGGAGAAGATGACACCGGAAATGGTCGAACATCGTAAGCAGCTAAGTGCTGCGCGAAAGGTGCAGGCCGTCTGGCGTGGGTACGTGGTTCGAAAGAAGCAGCAAACCGAACAGATGCGAAAAGTGACTGCCAAAATAGTTGAACTGCGCAAGGAGAGCACACCGTCCAATTCCGTGCGCAGTAAGCTCAATATTTGGCTAAAGCTTTTGAAGCGACGTTACAATGTCCAAGAGGCTCTCGCCATTCTTATTAAACTTGAGTACATGTCGCGTACGGTGCCCCAAGTGCTGCTGGATGACGCAAACTTCATATCAACTTTTTGTCATATGATGATGGCACAAACCATTCGTTCCGAAATTGATAAGAAATTGATTGAACTTTGCAGTCGCATCATTCTTAACATGGCACGTTTCGAGCCGTCAAAGGATTGCACATTCAAGGTATGTTATCCAACTAATTTTACAAAATAGAGATGCTAATTGAACCACTTCTTTTAATGGTACAGCCGGACGGTCTAGTTACGATTGCTCAAATGTTGCTGCGTTGGTGTGACAAGGAATGCGAAATCTTCAACACACTCTGCTCTTTAGTTTGGGTTTATTCAAAGTGTCCAGCCAAGAAAGCGGTAAATTGTATTCATCTGATGTTGGCAATGTCCCCTCGTCTGATTATGCTTTTGTTTTAGATAATACGCCAATTTATGACGACGCATGAGGCAATCTTCATGCTTCGTGAGACAAAGAAGCTAGTCCATCGCAAGGAAAAAATGAAACGCAATGTTCAGCGACCCGTGGGAATGGCGCCGCAGATGCTTGACAAAAGACTGCAGCCTGCTCTCGAGACTGATTTTGGTCTCAATCCGCAGTACAAGTATAAATTCGAATCGTTAGTGTTCGCCTTCGACTCGGTGCTCACGAGCTTGGACATATCACTTTAACAATGTGGATTGTCTTATCAGTTATCATATTAATATTTTACAATGGTTATTATCATTATATTATAAAATAATTGTTTTTATATTGTCAATTTAGTAAATAAAACAAAAATGTCGTTAAATTGTTTCTGTCCTGCAAAATTAAAATCTTAAAGTCCCATCTCCCAATTAACAAAATAAAGTCTTAAATCTTTTAAATAATGGCAAAGACATTTAATAGTGCTGAATTATATGTCACAGTATTTTCTACGTTAGAAAATTATGGCAAGAAAAAGTTTTAAAAAGGATACTTTTACATTCTTTTTCATTGCAGTATAAACTAGCGTAAAATTATTCTGATTATATATTCTGAGAAGATAATCACGTTTCTTAAAATAATTGATTCTTCGATGATGATTAGTAAAAGAAAACACTGTAGTTCGATCCATCCTAAATTATCCTGGATTTATCGATTTAGTTAATTAAGCAATGTTCTTTATAAAAATTGCAGATTTGTGCGGAGTACTGAAACAAGCTTAGATAAGAATTTTGTCTGTCAACACTTACTACTCCTAATTGTGGGGCAATTGAATATCAATTAAAACAAAATAGTCAACAAGTAATCTGTCTTGCAAATAAAAAAACAACAAAGAAATAGGATTTAATATAGATGAGAATAATAGAACAAAAACATGGATAACTTAACCAATTAAAATATTTGTTTTTATTGATTTATGCAATTACATTTATTTGTCCATAGGGCGGATATACAAATCACCCAAAATGGCATTTAACGTTATACAGCATTAAGATATTTTTATTATAATTATAGTAATTTACACGTGCATGTCTCCAGAATATAATAAAATGCACACGTATAAATATATTTTTCGTTTACAACTTCCAATTTGCAATTAATGAATACTTTTAGATGTTAGGTTTAGAATAATAAATAAATAATTATACTTATATGATCTGAATTATCAGTTGAAGATGAGTTGGCATGGATGTCGGCGTATTTAATGTCCCGTGTCAACGTTTAACTTTGTTGTTGAATCATTTTGATCCGAGCTAAAGTCACCACTGCGCTTCCCGAGCCCGAAGCCATACCGCTGTCGTTCGCTTCTCTCCATGTTGGCATCAGATGTTCGCTTGCCAAGTCCAAATCCGTATCGTTGCCGTTCGTTGCGTTCAAAATTACCAGCGGATGGTCGTTTGCCTAGTCCAAAGCCGTATCTTTGCCTCTCGCTGCGCTCAAAATTGTCGTTAACAGCTCGCTTTTCGAATCCATAGTCATATCCGCGGTTGGCTTCCTCAATATCATCGTCTCCGCTTCGCTTGCCAAGGCCAAAATTGTATCGCTGCCGTACGTTTCGTTCCATTAGGTTATCAATATTTGAGCGTTTCCCGAGACCGAAGCTGTACGGTCGGGCACGCTTAAACTCGGAAGCCGCTAATTAACGAGAAACACATACATTTAATAATTAGTATAGATTCGCGAAATGCCTGCGTTTAGCCACCAAAAACACCATCCGTTGCGCTCTTACCATCATATTTGTCCAATGGCTCAATTGCGGAATTGTACTGCGGCGACTGCTCAAATAGCAGTGATTCCGAGTCAGGGTAGTCAATCGACTGTTCACTAACACGCTTCCCCAAGCCAAATGCGTAAGGACTGTTAAGGGAGAATTCAATCGAAACTCATGTGTATGCAGAATTGATGGTAATTACCTGTGCACATACTGAGCACGCTTTCCTAGTCCGAAATTGTAGACGGGCAAGCGTTTCACTCCCGGGCCGTTTGTGTATGTGTATGCCCTTCGACCCAGTCCGAATGCATAACGTTCACCCCGTTTGTCGAAATCGTCAAAATCGCCTCGATCCTTTCCGTCTCCTATGCGATTATTGCTGAGCGAGGTGTCGGCGAAACTGTAGCAGGTGGTTAAAGTCAAATAGAACCCAAGAAGTAGAACCGAAAACGCCACATTGCGTAATTTCGAAGCCATGCTGACAATCTGCGAATATAACAAATATGTTGTCTAATTAAAAAAACTTTTCTGCCAACCATAATAGCGTTTTAATTTACTGCACTACAAATTGTTAAGGACGTGACGCCACCAAAGCCAAAACCCTCGTAAGTGACCATCGTGATAAATAAATGATTGGCGATGTTTGCCCCTCTCTACTGTTTCCATAGTAAGTACCTAATTGTTTTTATGTTACCCACGGGTCGTATATGATGTACTTTTAGTTTTGTTCAACTCACAAACTAATTTATACCAAACATATTACCACTGAAATTGCTTTTTCATTCCTGCAAATACTCGTAACTAAGTATAATACGAGTATCATCAGTTCTGCCGTCTAAATCCGAAATGCTGACATCATCTCGCACACCCTGATCATCACGTCCCCAAGTATGAATTACTGGAGGGTGGAAACTCAAATTGCGAAGATGTCGTGTTTGATTTAATTCTTATTGTGTTTGCTATAATTAAAGAGCCTAATTGACTCCGCTAACAATTGAATATCGATCGACCAAATATTTGTTCGAAAAGTTTAGGCAGCGACGACGAGACCGCGTCACTCGCAAGCATTCCGTGCATTTCCATTAATATTTACAACAAGTGAGATTCAATAAAGTCGCTATTCACTTATTATGATAAATTGCAAGTTAGACGGCCATCAACATTTAGAGAAAGCTACGGCAATTGCTTAATCATTGACTGGCAATCGGGAATGGGCGCAGCAGTTCGGGAACGTCCTGTCATTTGTCACAGTTATAGAAAATGTGGACGTAACGAGGTGAGATGATTAAACTGAGACGACGACAAACAGGCGGGGCCAAGGGCAGTGGCAACATTTCATTTTTCAAAAATTCCTAATATTTCAGCACAAAGCTGAATTGACCATGCAGCAGTATTTTCGTTTGAATTCGAATTCATACCTTTTGCCAGAATCAAATTTGTCACTGAGTCAAATTTATGCAAAATGTTGAAAGACGTGACAAGTAAATCGTGTGTGCGAATTACGATCCCGCACACACGCACTCACACACATGTGCGTTGTATTCAACAGGTAAGGACTAAGGAGCGGTACGCGACGCGACGCAACGCAACGCAACGTGACACTTGAGTGACGTGCGAGGGTGGCATCCATATAGCGTTTCTAAGACATATTGTATAAGCATGGCTTAGCTGTTTATCTTAAAATGAAAGGACACTCAACTATAAAAACATGTTGATGCCGACTGACAGAATCCCTAGCCTTGCGAGCTCATTGAATTTGTAGAAGCGTTACACTATGTACACATCAAAAATCATCTCAATGCAAATACCCTCGTTATGCCATTATTCAGTTAGCTGGCAAGTCCACTTATATCAGTAAAAGTCCGTGATGAGAGGAAAATTAGACGACACAAGTTATTTGCAAATTACGACATTATTGTTCGACATAAGTCATGGAGTTCGCAATGCCAGAGAGCTTCGGAATAATCAATTGACTGTTAAAAATGTTTTCATCCAGAAGAGGAGTGAGCAAGTTGTAATCGTGTACAACAGGAGACGACTAACAGAATGCTAATTTGTATTCCAACCGAAGGACTTCGGCACTGTTATTGAATAGAAAAACATGTACGAGATTAACTTTGAATATCCTTCGTTGGTATTGCTACGTTTTTATGACTTATAGTTGGGCAAGTGGTCAATGAATAAATTGTTGAACGTGATTTGGTGGACACTTTTATTTTCTTGAGTTGTTTTCGGCTTTGCAAATGAAAAGCATAGATAGCGATATAATTAAAGATACTCATCTTTCTGTAATTGCATAAAACTGAAATTCATAAATTTTTTCCAGGACAACGCTTAACTTTTCATCTTCACTTTATAGGAAATCTGTTGGCGCGTTTTCTTGTGTTATGGAGAAATGTCCTGACAGCCTCCCACCCTTTATTCATCCGTTTCTTGTTGTTTAATAAATGAAGTTAATACTTTATGTCATACAATACATAGTTCCAAGAAAATTGTTGCTCCTATCTTATTTTTATCCTGTAGGTGGTACTGTTGTTTATTTGTGCATAGGTTTAGCTTCTTAAGATATTTTTCTCAGATTAATTTTTGAAGCAAGTTAGTCTGATTAATCTTAAACTATAAACAAGAATTTTTCTAAAATTGTGGGAATGTCGGGCTTTTTCTATTCGGTTCAACCTGTGTTCGAATTCAACATTCAAAGATTGTAGATGTTAGACGGTAATAATACTTACCACCCATTACTCACATCTTACATAATTAATAAACATCCAATTATTGATGATACAGTACTGGAATGTTAATGGATTTCGGAAATACAAAGAAAACGTGGCTGCAAGAGCTGTAACATTGTTAAGTGAGTGCCAACGACATTATATGGCTGCCAAGCTCCAATAAACCCATTTACATCAGTGATCAGTGATAGATAATAGTCTTACAGAGACACTGTAGCCCCAAATTGAATTAAATAGTGATGGGAGATGGCCGATGCTCAGAAAATCAGCCACGAGCACCGAACACTAGTGGAACGTTTTTTGTTGAACGTCTTCAGGAGACTAAATTGATTTTCTGTGGTCGTTGTGCAATGTGCCTT
This sequence comes from Sylvicola fuscatus, assembly GCA_026546915.1. Taxonomy (NCBI): domain Eukaryota; kingdom Metazoa; phylum Arthropoda; class Insecta; order Diptera; family Anisopodidae; genus Sylvicola; species Sylvicola fuscatus. The sequence goes on along the minus strand of JANSTS010007944.1, from coordinate 11,120 downwards.
GAACGCACATTACCCCCTACCCCTCTTAACCTTTGGGGTGAATTTTGCAACAACATGTTTATCTAAAATACAGAAATTGATTTAAAGAAAACTGTTGGTTGGCGTATATGCGAGTAGTACCTTTTTTGTGAATGTGCTTGTTTTTGTAGATTCGGCACCGACGCGACGCGACGCGACGTCTATTTAGTCATTGATTGACAATTTAGCGAAAGGTTTTCTTTTCCATGATAATTTGAGACCGTCGTCCGAAAAGTGCAACAGCCGTTTCGTGAGTTGCAAGGTTTTTGCAAAATGGATTCTTCCGCACGAAAATCAACATGACCAGATATGAAATGATTATCCAATGATTAGATCGTAAATATTCAAATAAATCACAACTCTACATGGTCAATATGTGTATAGAACATTTTAACGACGAATCCGTCAGCGATTATCATTTTTATCATATCATATCAACTGATAAGATAAATAATAGACCTTGGGACGCGGATATATTACATGAAAAGGGTGAGAATCAGAAGCCGAATTAGCTCAAGTAAAATTAACAATGAAATTTTAGTTATTTATCAACGAGTAAATCGTTTATGTGATTAATCGAGAAAGTTTGCTTAAATGGCAGGCCGGATGCATACATTTTCAGAATAAAACCAATATTAATAAATCGCTAATGCAAAGGCGGCGATAAATCGGATTTCATAAACCCTAAATCAGACTTATTTGCATGAAAGCAAAGTAGACTTTAGATTTGACGTTACCTTCTCAGGGCGCG
>JANSTS010007944.1:0-10251 GCA_026546915.1 Sylvicola fuscatus | reverse complement strand
CGCGAGCTAGAACATTGTTCGTTTGACAACTTGCACGTACCCAATATGTTGAAAGCCGATAATCTATCCACTTAAAATGTTTCTGGCTGATTGCTCAACAATTCAAGTCATTATACAAAGTCGTAAATGACTGTATATAGATAGTTATATGTAATTAGTAATCACAGTGTGACATGACGCATGTGTTTAATAATGTGTTGGATTTGTCCAATATAATTGTATACCTATCGAAGATGGGGGAGGGGGGCATATCATCGGCGGTTCTTGACATAATGTTGCTAAATTGATCATAAATTAGCGACAATCTTCACACATCACAATTTCTAGTATAACTGTCGCATCAGATCCTGAGTCCTGACTACACGTCTCAGCCGAGCCGAGGCGGGTGGGTTGTTTTTGTGGTATGATTCGAGAGCTTCTATGTGGGCGGCTAATTGCTTGGGCAAATGCTGGCTTGAGATATAGTGGCGAAAATAACTTAATTACATTTGTGGGAGGCAGGTAAATCCGATACAGAAGCTCATTCCCAGATATTTGTTAATGTAAATTAATTACAATAGTGAATACCTTCCTATTTTCATTTCATTTAATCTTATTGATTGTCACGGGTTATAAATTTTGATCCAATTTATTCTTGTATATACATTTGTTTTACCTTACTTAGAGTACAAGACATTTAAAGAGGTTTCAACAGAACATTTCTTAAAGAAATAAATGCAACGGAACGAGGTAAATGCAAAATGATTTACAAAAAATAAATGTTTTCCATATTCCTGGTATGAATTGAAAACAATGTGGCCCAAACAGATTTGCTGCAGGCTATAAATTTTATGGATTCATCAATATTTTACTGAAGGTATCTGCATGCAGCATTCGCACTTGGTTCTTTTCGCTAAACAATTATGTACCTTTGCATACGCAGGAAAATCGAAAGCTAAGAAAATATTCATCACGAATGTGAATATTTGCTTGCAGTACAGCATCGAAATTGGGCCTTGTCGCAGTCAAATGTTGATTTAGCTGTTTTTCGCCATCAAAGTGTCTGGCGTGAACATCCGACGTGCAAAAGCTTATTTGCGGAAGGAGCACGAAATACGTATATCCAATTGTTATGCACGTTTCACATTAGAAACATAATTTCTTCATGCACTGTCGTGGGTACTCGTAACGGAAAGTTGACACTGATTGTGCTTAAAAACCTTCAATTTCAATTGCCACAGCTTTTACTGTCAATCCGCTGAGTAAGAAAGGAAAATGTGGAAAGTGTTTCGGTGATAAGTGCGAACATGGTGGGCGTATCCTTTAAATCCTTGTGACAACTTCACGGCGACATGCTTTTCTCATTTTAAGTAATTTAATATCACCCACTGATGTTTTTGTTCTCAAAAGCGCAACAAGTTACATATCCAGACAATAAACTCACCCCCAACCCCCTCCAAACAACTCAAATTTGTGGAGCATTACTTATTCGAATTAGTTACAATAAAACGTGTCAATTTGAAGATGTACAATCACATTTCAAAAGCTACAAGTCGAAATCCAAGCTATGCTGTTCAGTTGAATTACATTTTTTATGAACTTCGACACCCAAAAAACATTCTATACATATTCTTTTGTTGCATGTCCTCCTGTTTATTTCATGATATCTTGAATAACTTATTTTCAATAGAAAAAAACAAGAAGTTTCTTTTCTGATCATTCTTCATTGAAACTTAGATAAAAAATTCTCTTATTGCGAAAACTTGTCTAAAAAGTTTTATGGTTTTCAAAAGCTTAGTTTTAAGAGACGGACCATAAAGTTATAAAGCAAACCCAACAATTCACACATTTTTTTTTGTTCTGCTTGTTCACACTATTAACATCTCTTACATTTTTTTTATTTTTGATAGAATTTACATATATTTATGGCGCGCACATTTTAGATTATTTTTCGCTTCAAATATTTAAAGGAGCATTTACCCTCTTTAAATATGCGTAATAGAAGTGTTGTGACCGGAACACTCGGATGTATCGGGCTTTTGCTGGCAAGATATAAAGCACTCTAAACCGAAAAATCCCTGGCCATAAACAAATCTGTGACAAAAATTGAATGGCGATCATGCATCAAATTCATATGAGGATTGACACATAGCTTTGAATCTTCAATTGACGAACGATAAAATTGGTTACTACCCACCTACGATTCGTCATCCTCAGTTAAGAATTTTCTAGGTTCACTCCACTATAATCATAATGGACAGGTTTCAAGTTTGGCGGAAAATCCCAGGAATTTCACTATTATCGAACAGGTTAAATTCTCATTCTGGCGCAGCTACATCATCGGATTAACCAATGTGCCAAATTATTTTAATATCCTGAAAGTTTCTCGCCACTATCTGCATTCTACTCCTATGATAACAACAACAATTTAATTTGCAGGATATTAGAATTGCCAGCGTACATATCAGGGAATTCCGATGATGTATGTGCGAGTACATTGAACATTTTTCAAGAAGATATTACCATACATTGACATATGTAGAATGTGGCGATAAACAATATATTGTGCGGGCCAAATCGAGCGTGTCACATGGATGTCGAGTGCTTGGGAGACAGTCTTGGTGTGGGTTCCATTGTGCATGCGGATTTCAATCGACGCGACGCGACGCGACGTTGGCTTGTTTTAATATGTATTCGCTGAAATTCTTCGGCAAAAATCCAAGGAATACCATTTTCTATGGAAAATAGTGTTTTTTGCGTGTGTCACTTTGTTTGGCACAGCAGAATAAGGGGTTCAACTGTTCTGTTTGTCCGCGCTGGTGTTGCTGTTTCTGTTAACATGTCTCAAAGTCAAAAAAACTGTTTAAACGTTGCCGGGTATAATTGAAAAATTCTTGCGTTTTAGCGCGGCGGCTGTTCACAAACCGCCTTGGCCCATTGGAATTACACACATAAAAGCTCTATTCGCAACAACAAAAGGAGCCCGTGGAATGTGGTTCATGTGCTTTCCGTTTCAATTAATGAGAAAGGAATATAATAAACGAACTTTATATTCAGCGTAATTAATGGTTAGAACTATGTTTAATTGAAAACAGAATGGCATTTGATGTTAATTAACTTTTCAATGAGACGATATTAATGCATCTAAAAAGTGTGTTGAAATAATTGTTTTGTACCACATGAATTTTTTTAAATGATTTACCTTTTGCCAAATGACTTAAGTTACGAGTTTAATTATTTAATATATTATGATGATTTAGCTACATAATAAAAGGTTAATTTTTTGCATTAGTTCCATGGGCAGCAGCTGGCAACCGTCTTAATCTGGTCGAGAAATGGACTGCACGAGTATCACGCACAGATGTGGGCCATTTTTACGACTTATTAGTTAATGTCCTTCTAGTGAATATAAATGATAATTCCTTTGTATCTACACATTTTCATAATAGAAGGGTGGGATTTCTTTCATCATGTCGACAGGGTTGACCAATCTCTAATTACAGTAAAAATTTCCCTCAAAGTATTGAATTTCTCAATAAGTTAAGAGCAGTTTCCTGTTAGAACATTTTGTAATTTTATATTATTAAGGATTTTGTCACAGCTTTGTCTGAACTTTGCACAACAATTAAAGTGAGAAAACGAGAAAAAACAATTTTTAAGAATTGTATAACATAAAGTATGTTTGCATAAGACGAGCTGCCGTTTTATCTATTTTTATGTGCAACAGTGATTTATTTTACAAATAGATGTCAATTAAAATATTCCTTGTAGCAGTACAGCAATAAACCGATTGCAAAGTTAAAATAACTTTAGTGTTTTATGCAAAATTAGCTTTCAATGCTCGACCAAACGTTGCTCCAAACAATAGCTATTGTATGAAATATGTATTTCAATGCCAAAGGCTTTGTTTTCAATATCGTCAACATATGACCGTTTATATTGATCCTTTAACGAAATAAAAACCTATTTAAAACATTTTGAGTGCGTTGTTGTTTTCGGTCGAACTCAGCCGAAATGGCGAAAGTGTCAAAATTGAAACACGAATCGCAAACGGCTTAATGCCTGCACGACACCGTGAAAACTGTAAGCGCTTAATTCGTCCAATTTGACGACGGTTTTATGGATGTGCGTCTTCATCGGCCACACCACAGCCGTTGTCTCATTCGCTTGACAAAATTTGCATGCGTGTACCAAGAACGCGCTATAAAACATTTTATTTTCGACCATAAACATGATTCATGCAATGTAAAATGTCCTTTGAGGGGAAAATTGCTTGGAAGACCATGTGATTTCGCACTTGTTTGAATATATGCATATGGAAACGACAAGATCTTATCGTGTCATTACTTTCTCTTGTGCATTGCTGATAAACGAATTTTCAATTTACAATGTTTGGCGTTGTAATGCGTATGTAACATATGCAGACGGCAATTATTTTGCAAAAAAAAAAAAACAACGCATCATTATGGCACTTCTCGACAGAAAATGGGAACAGCCAATTTCTTTAGAGACTTAATTTACGGTTTCAGTAAATGGATATTATCTACAACTTTTTGAGAACTAAATTTGACACATTAAAAGTAGAATGTCTCGAAAATCGTGGCCACCTAACTGGTAACCAGATATTATTTATTTTACCTAAACTCAAGAAAATAAGGATTTTGTCACATAATATCACACATTAAATAATAAATTCATTAAAGAGGAAAAACATTAAGGTTCGTCAAGTTACCTTATGTGTTGTCCCTGTTAACACGCGTAATTGTCAGTTGTCACCAACAGCAGATAAAAGATTCGCACAATTTCGTCCTGAAAGTGTGATACCAACTACAGCCCTCTCCTCGTAAAATGTATTGTTATATTTCGTCGGTCGCTCGCGGCTGAAAACTGCGATGATGGGGAGGACTGATTTATTGTCGAGGTGTTTATTGCTTTCACACGTTACCACACAACACGCACTGATGTTACAGCATTGTCACCTGGCGGAACAATAACTCGTATTTTGAGCGATATATGGTATTTATGGTTCGCTTCTAATTTATTGGCACAAACACGCTTCGTTCCGTTTTGATCCGTTAACGACAATCAGGTATTTTCGATTATTAACTTGCGTTCACAAAAGTAAAGCAAAATTTTATGATTGTTCCTTTTTAGTTATTTTTTCTCTGTCACTTTGGCTTTGGCACACTAAGAACCTGTAAGAATTTACTGACACAGAATTTTGTATGTACAATGTAGTTCTTTGGCTTTATTCGGCTGCGGCTGAGGGACTATGGTGCGAGCACGGTTACTTCGTGTTTAAATGCTACTTTATTGCAACATCCCCTTATATACATAACGGTGCTCGCCTGTTGCGAATGTAATGCGCTCTATGCGGGTTGGCTACTTGTTAGCGCGTCCGAAAGCATGCGCGCGCATTCTGTTTTGGGCACTTTGGACGCTTTGGCTGGAAAAAGCTCTGCTATCGTACTTTATGACAAAAACTTTTGCACAATTCCATTTACAGAATTGTCATTTTAATTACCTTTTTAAACATAAGTTTTTTCCACTTTTTCACTCAAAGTTAATTTGCAACTGTACCAATGAGAAACTGCAACAGGTCTCACCATTTGAAATACACGAGTAGCCGAGGATTTAGAAGATTGCAAAAGTATTGGATAATAAAACTTTTCAGATTGTTGATGACATCACTGTTAAATCGTTGTGGGAGTGAATTTGCAATGCTATGCTATGACGTAATTCGTTAAATTGTAAGGACTAACAGGAATGAGTCAACTTTCAGAATCGTAGACAATTTGATTCGGAATTGTGTGTTTCTTACAAGAATTTAATTCTTCTTCTAGCAAAGGATACAACATTTACCTGAGAATACGGAAACTACTCAGTACAATTCGTATATAGAGCTTTTTTTGAAGGATATATTTGCCATCCTACTTGGTTGTCATCGATGTACGTGCAAACGTTGAGTCTCCAAGAACGAAAATGATATTTGTTAATACCCCGCGTCATGCTGGCATCATTTATTCCAACGAAAACGTTTAAATGACGTCAATTTGTACTTCATTCATTTTCGCAGCAACCATTTTAAATTCAAAATATTTGTTATAAACTGACGGCATGTTTGTGGTTGCAAAGTAAAGCAAACGGACAAGGAAATTTCTTCAAATTGTATTAATAACTTATACCGTGCACGGACAATAAAATTCTTAATTCTGCAGACTTGAATCTTAGCATAAATTGAATTTGAAATCACTTCTTGGCAAAGCGCGTAAGCCGGAACAATGAATTTTACGCATATGCTCGTGCCAACAAACAACATTTATTGTTCATTGAAAGGTGATTTATGTCTGGAAAAACTTTTCCAAAGTTGTGGATTTAAAAAAAAGAAGTGTTTCACAATTTGCAGTACGTGTTTGGCTTTCACAATGTCAGCCCCAATTGTGCTCTGGACCCGTCTATATATGCTTTCGAGGCCGAGAACTTATGAGTTGTGATTAGACTCGAGAGTCATCCCTAGCAATCCCAAAAAGTCATGCTGATAAACGAAATGCTATCAATTAAAGCATCATGCATGCGGGTAGCTTCAAAGCCCGGTACATTGTACATATATGTATGTACAAACCATATAACATATATTATGTCATTTGTCACCAACAGTTTTTTCCTGCAACTTTTTATTCCTTATTGTAATATTAGCAAATGTGAGCTTTTTTTGCGTTGGTGGCTGCCATTCTTGTGTACATTCATGTTTGCTCATAATTTTAGGGTACATGTGTTTCAGCGGCATGTGTACAGAATGTATTAAAACTATGTGACAACATGAATTTGAATAAACGAGTGCTCGAGCTTTAAAGCTTTCTCTATGCGACTCACTCGTTTCATTCTATTATAATTATGTTGTTTTAGCCGTTAATTTAACCAGGATTATGGCTGCATTTCATTTATAATATGCAAAACTTTTGTTCCTCTATATAGTTTAATCACAGCTTAAATAGTTTTGTTGTAACTAGCAGTGTCATATCATGGGGGATGTCTCGGCTTAAGGCTATTTTTATTGGAACATCCCCGCTTATAAATAATTTTTCTGTTATTATGTTTGCGCTTGTCAACAGTATGGTCGATTATGGATATGTTGAGATATAACGTTACTCATTAGACATTGTTGAAATTTAGACCCTACGTGCAGCATAAAAGCTTCGTAGCAAAACAATTTACTGGTATTGTCGCAGCAAACAAGCAGCATTACAACACCAAATATGCTCGTAATATGAATCCGCTGTGAAGCAGAATGTTTGAAATATTTATTGTTTACAATGGTTCCGGGAATTTATATCTGTAAGTTTTGCAATAATACAGTGACAAGTTTAAATGCACTTTATTGTCCTGTCTGCCCGGCTAAAGGAACCCACACAGTTTGCCGCTCATATGAGTTTGGTAAAAGGACAAACCACACAAAAGACTTAATGCAATGGTCTCAACTGTTTGCACTAAATACTAATCATGGATCATAACGACTTTAGTATGTATTAAAATATAAATTCAAATGATTTCTTGTATTTTGCGTAACTTTGTGGCCTAAAAAATCTCAATTGAATACTAATAATTAACAAAGCTTATAAAAATAAAACATAGATTTACTTGTCTCTTGAATATCGTTTACCAATTGTTCCGCATAATTTGCGTCACCAGCAATACTTTTGATTGCTCTTATCTTTCTTCGAGATTTGCCTCTTCATTGGCTCGCTGACATATTACCCGAACTAAATCAACCTGTTGAATTTAATGGGCTGTCAGACGACGCTGCTTGAGGTACCATATATAATGAAAGAAGGTGAATCATCTTTATGTGTTTGTAGAACAGTTGCATTTTGATGTTGATGACTCGTATTTACATTGTAGTATCTCTATCATTTAACTAATTCTAATGTTCTTTAATTTGGTGTAATTTGCTTTAACACCATTTGAAAATAAGTATTTTGAATTTTTTTTCCACCTGCATTTTAGTTTTACTCAGGTATGAAGTGAAATGAAAAAATATATAAAAATAATAATCTTAAATAATTATTTAAATGCGAGTATTTCAATTGATTGATCAGCTTTTATTTGCAATTGCTGAAGAAAACAACTTTTGTACATTAAAGGTGGTTTAAAACTTATCAGTTATCATTGGGGTCAAACATTACCGCCTGTCAGACAGGTCATGGAGGGAGTACCCACCTTCTTCCCACATCTTTTCCCTCTATATTTGTTGTCAGTAGACTGACGATAATGAATGAAAATGCGACGCAATTTTGAAGTGGAAATGACTTCTGTATAATTTCCTAACTTTAATTAAGATAAGAACGATTGTAACTGTTACGTTATTACGCAATTTAATTCGCCTCACAATATTTAGATTTTCAAAGTTTATGCGTTACTCTTGGATCCACAATAATATTTGAACTTTGGGTTTTTATAAGCTCCATATCTTTGAGTTATGGTCGCTGAGATGATTCTTTAATTCTATTATTAATACCTAAATTGCACCTGTGCTTTATCCACGTAAATGTTATATAGTACCATTAAGTTGGAACTGTTCCTCATAAAATTTTTTATTGTCACTTCTAGCAATCATATTTAAAAATGCAGAACATTTTTATGAACGACAACTCGTCATGGCATGAGGGAAACATCCATTCAGCCGCATGCCGCGTATGGAGACGGTTCGGCGGAGCAAAGATGCTCACGACAGTGTGCCATCTGCATTCTGCAATACATATACCTGTGTCTTAGCTTACACAGTTCAGCGCATTATTAAAAGTAACGACCTTTACTACTGGTAGTGCACTCAACTGCAGCGCACAGGGGCGGACATATTCTTAAGGATAATACCCAAAGAATTATGTTGGCTTTTTTTGCCACACTTAGAAGTAATAAGAATTTACTTGTCGCACTCCTTTAGGAATAAAAACACTGACAGCATCCATAGTTGCGAAGCGTAGCGCTCCATTAAATGGAAGAGACCAGGCCGCATGGCATTAAGTGAATTAATGTATCGCGTCTTGTTGGCGTGGACGCTCAAATTAAGGTCATTTTCTTCAAAGTAGTATTACTAATTCAAACATTAAGCCGCATTTGTCTGCAGTGGATATTAAACAATCAGCGGCGGCAATTTTACAAATAAATAATGGACGTTTTATTATCCTCTAGCGAAGTTCAATTAATGTTGGCGAAATTAATGGCGTCAATTAATATTGATCTGAATCTGTGAGGGATTGTTCAACAGGAGAGCGAGTTGGTGTGAATTTATACCGTCTGCTGCTTGTCCACCTACTGCTTTTGAAGGTTTGTTGTTTGTTGTGCGATTGCACTTAAATCTCAATTGTAAATAGCAGAGAAAGGAAGAAATGAACAGGAAGAGAAGTTTTCACGTAATTGACTTGCAAAAGTTGGTAGAAAGCGCAAAACACATTCTGATAATAATGTAAGCGGTTTGCTAAAGACCCAAAGTCAGTAAAGGGTGTGACCCCTTGGTTGGATAAGCGATGTCATTTATCCAAAAAACAACATTGCAGTTCAATTTATGTACTTTTTGTAAAATAATTATTTAAATACTGCAAACACATGTTAATCTTAACAAAATACCATGAGAGTTTAACACACTACAACTTTGACAACCACTTATTAAATTTTTAAAAAAATTGTAAGAAAATTGTTAGTTATCCAAATATTTTGACATTGAATTTTAAGTAAAATAATTGTTTTAGTTTTATTAAGGAAACACTCTAAGAAAGCTCTGAGGAATAAACAAGTGCACGATAAATTGACAAAGTTAACACTGGCACTTTACATTGACGCAGAGTGCAGAGTGCTGCACAAAAACGAGTATAGCCGCAAATTCCTTACCACCACAGGAGTTCGAGAAGGATGTGTCCTATCAACCCTACTATTCTTCACGGTTTTCGATGATATAATGGCCCACTTTACTACAAGCAGAGATAATGTGTTTACACTAGAAATGCGACTCGAAATTAACTTTTCAGCAACTATTTCTATTACATATTAGTAGGGCTGAATGAGACCAACAACTTTGCCGAACGTATTAGAATCAACATTTAATTAATAATAAAAAGATAAAAAGAGTTTTGGCTCAGGGGCAAAAAACTATTACTTCAAGGTCAAAAACTATTCTCAGCAGAAAAATTAGATTTTGTTATGCTTCCTCTAAAAAAAAATGACTTTTTGACCTATGGCATATACTCGCAAGTTTAAAATTTTTAGGTTTTATTAGTT
>JANSTS010007943.1:0-122840 GCA_026546915.1 Sylvicola fuscatus | reverse complement strand
TGGCACTTTTTTTACAGTTCTTCTGGAGAAAATGAATAGAAAGTGCATCTAAATGTACTTTATATCGAAAATAATCAAAACTGCATCAAAAAAACGCACCTTAAATTTTCATCAGTTTCTTGAAAATTTCGCAAGATCAGTTTTCCCAAAAATTCACATTGTCACATTGTCTTACGACAATTGGATTATATTATACATGACATGTTTGGTTCCTTGCAATTTGTTATTGCTTTAGTTTAATTTAAATGTTTAAAAAATGTATGATTAACACACGTTTAAAGCGATAGATGTTAAAAATTTGATGTTTGCTTCTTTCAAAAATTCTTATCTCAAAATGTGTTCTTTTATGGTATTTGTGAACATTTCTTTGCCGTTGATGAAAATGTCATTTTTAGATGTTGATATGTAATAATACTTGTGCCATTTACCGAACAAAACAGGCTGTTAAACAAAAATATAATTGTCACAATATTTGGGATATTCCTAAACATTTAGCTGTCATAAAATCCCTACACCTTTGACATTTAACCTAATAATTAAAGAACGACGCCTGATTTTCCTTTCCCCTTCAAGTAATGTGCAGTCAGAATATTTTTGCCGAACGCCCGACCTTTTCGCGAATTTGATAAAACTGAAGTTCCAGCATTTGCACGGACCACTTGTAGTTTGGTTGTCAAACCGACCTTTACCTGCCCAGTAATTCTTGTTTGTAATATGGATAAGTCCAATAACAATTCAGTAGACGCAAATGTCGGTCGTAGCGATGCTAAAATGGATAAAGCTCCCAGTGTAAAATCAGTGTTAGCGCATTTCGGTCCAGCGGCTGAAGCCTGTGCAGAGAACTTCATGTAACATTTTAAATCTATATTTTAAAAGTCTTGGATAGTTTAATCTAATTAAGTTGATGTGCAATGAATGTTGTTGAAATGATTCTTGGTTGCAGTGCAAATGACATCGACGTCGAGGATCTTGGCGCCCTCACTCGAAGAGACATCAACCATTTGGGCATAACAGACGCAGACACGCAGCAAAAGTTTTTGAAATACGCGCCAATATTTGCCGAACAGTTGCCACAAAATGCACAGTAAAATAAATGATAGTTGTATCTCAGCTGATATGTAAGTGTAAAAATTAGCTCGCTTTTTAGAATAATGACGGAGTCCGACCACGATGACTACGTCCAGACGGTTTTGAATAAGGCCGCCTCTCAAGCAGGCGATATCCGTCTCGCAACGACTGCCCTCAAGATTAAGTCGCTGATGCATCCCTACATAGACATTCTGCAAGATCGTCGTACTTACGTGTCGACTATAAATCGTCAAGTTATTGAGGAGATGATAGAGTCCATTGGGCAGACTGTAGAGCTGTTGCGACAGCTACGTGATGGGGTAGGTTCTAATGGCAAGTCTGAGGTGTTTTCCTTAAAGAAAATCATGTTTTTGTACAGCCGAGTGGTAAGACGCAGATGGCACCATTTACTCGCAACAAGATCACTTGGATTGCCGTTGTTGGAACAACATTGGTCGGAGTGGTTTGCTTTTTTTTGAGACGCCATCGTCATATTTGAAGACTGACGACCTATAGACACAATTATTACAAGGATTCATTATTTCTAGAATTCATAATCTTGAAACTATTCTTTTATCCAATCTTATCTTGCTTCTATATTTAGATTTTTTTTGCTTACTTATGTCACTTTTATCTTACAAAGAACATTTTATTTCATGTATATCTATATATTATCAATAAAATGCATTTATAAAAACGTAAACATTTTTATTAGTTTTTGAAATAAGATTTCAGGCAAAAAGAGAAAAATATTGGTCTATAAAGATTGATGCAATCGATGCAGAAATTTCTTAGCCGAAGATTTACACCATAAAAGTTCATTCATTTTAAATCATTTAAAATTCGTACAACTTAAGGGACTCATTTTGAAAATTTCTTTAAGGTTGAAGAAAACTTTTTATTGCTTACATAATTCTTTATTCCTCTCCAAATTTCCAATTGATTATTAAGTTCTAAAAAGTTTGTTCGTCAACGTTAAAGAATATCTTAAGACAGATGTTTTTTTAGAAAAAATTGAATCAAAAGATGCAGTTCCAAACATGCATGAAGTCACCATCAAATTCGACTTATCAGGCACACATTTGTTTCATCTAAATACAATTAGAAATACTAAATGTGCCCACATTCATGTTCCTGTAAATACTCTTATGTTAAAGAAATTGCAGTACATTGAAATCACGCACAACATCTTCACGATGCCTCACCTATAACTCCCATTTCCATAAATTAGTTTCGAGCTCATTTGGCTGACTATGTGAAACAATTGTTTACGGCCATACAATTCATTTTCCCATGGAAAGCCAATAGAATTCCGTATTATATTCGTCGTCATCTTAGTTGTCGTTGCTCTGTGTGGGTAAGACGCGTCCGCCACCTTGGCATCTAAAGCCAAGATTACAAATATGTGGCATTATTCATACATATGAGCAGCCGCCATCAGTAACAATTGCCTCGCCATTTCCTCATACATTTATGTAGTGATTCTCATCTGCTTCCAGCGCCCAGACGAATGACGCACCAGACCCTCGTTGTTGAAGTCAGCGCACGGAAGATCTCAATAATAATACCATAACATTGTGAATACAACATATACGGTTTGTTATGCGTTTCTGCGTTATGATAAACATATGTTTATGTGAATTTTATGGAGATAACATTGAACTCTGTGGAGCGGTCCCACCATATGTTAGTGGCGCGAACTCTGATGCGTGGCGCTAATTCACGCGTGCTGCAGCCGTCTTATGTTGTCTCGTATGGCAAATTCGCGGAGCCAAAGTGACTGGCCAGTGAATTCAATGTCTGAATGATGGATTTTCGTTGGCTGCATTTTTCACACCTCGCCCAAGATTCGTTTGCGCTGTGCACTTTCTATGTTGCGCCAGTCCTCAAGACTGTCTATGGTGATCTTGCATTCAAGCAACAAATTTCTGTGACAACTTTCAATTGCATAATTTCCATGCAAATGAAGGCAACCATGTCATGTGACTTTGCAATTAAAATTCTTCGTTTTCTTCATTTCATGTGTCGTTCTCGTGTGTTTTTCCACGTGTGTGTGCGTGCGTGACTGCGTCGCCGAGAAAATGCATTTTTAGTAGTTAGTGGTCGGGCGCGACCTCAATTTTTTATTCATTATTCCAAATAACTTACCTATACCATATATGTTTGAATATCGCGGAGAAAACACATCTCGTGTAAATTTACATAGGCGACCGTTGGCTGCTGCGTGCAAGACTTGGAATTCGTTTAGTGTCAACGCGGAGATGTGACTTCCAAGGGTCAGTAGATTCTCCTGACATCCGATGGTCAATGCATGAATGAATATTTATGGGACAATGCAACAACATCCTGTCAATATTTTGGTTCTGAAAACGACAAAGAATATTGTATCAATTAGAGATGCAACTGATGCAACCGTTTTCTGCGCAGTAGTCTTACTAAATAAAAAGATTTAATTATACAAATAATTAAAAATATCAATATAATATAAAATAGTTCTCTATGGAATTTCTTTTGAGAAAATACTCACACAATTTTAATCTGTAGAGCTGTTTACTCCACAATTACTTCAAAAATTGCTTTATGAATGATATTTATACATTTTCATAACTACAAATACAACTTCAAGGGAATCTTTCTCTGGATTAGGAAAACTAAAACTGTCAGTTTCAACTAAATGTAATTAGCCGAAAATTCAAAATGATCTTCAAAGTCTCACTTGATTTAAATTACGATTCGAATATATCGGCAGAAGTGATTTGATTCTTACAATTATGATATTGATTATAAATAATCAATGAATTTTATTTAATGATTTAATTTGGAATTTTCTTAAATCACAAAGATTTCTAATACCATCAAGGAATCGTTCATTTCAGTCTTTAGTATTAAATTAAGCCCAAGCTACTAATTTCTAGACAAACGCACAGAAAATCCACAGATAAGAATAATTCATTATTGCTATTTTTTGTGTATAAATTGTAAACTCCCGAAGCAATTCAATCACACCAAATTCCAAGAAAAGACTGCAGCGTCTTACAAATTCGCATTCCTATCAATGGAAATTACTGCACCCTTCTCGAATGCTGGGCGACACACCCACATCCCAGGAGTATTGCCATGATTAACCACAATCAATTCGCATAATTATGTACTGGAAATGATGCCAAAACAAACGCTATGCTATGCTATGCTTATGCAGTACGATTCCCAAGATGAATTTGAAGATGTGCTGCGGCAAGGCATGAGCTGATCTGGTCCTTTGCCAGTAATTCAGCGAAAAATGTTCATTCAGTCAATCAATCAGTTGATATGTGACACTAGTTCAGGTAACTGTTGCATAAGCTGCAGTTGCGTTGCATGTCGGCATCGCCCATATTATTATGTAGTTAGAGCTATGTTATGTTATGGTAGTGGCATGGAATTTCCATCGGTTTTGTATTCCGCATGCGAAGTGTGTGCGCAACGCAAACAACTTAGACACACAATTGGCGTGTACTATTATTTATGAATATATATTTTTATCGAAAACGTCTTAAGTAGCGGCGCAAGTGTGGGGTGGAGTGGGGTGGGAGGAAAAGAAAGAGCCTACGTAATTCACCATTTCGCGTCCGCCAGCTAACAATTTACAAGTTACCGCGCGCGAGCGTCGCCACCGTCACCGCTTCTTAATACGTTTGATGGCAATGTCTTAGCTGTTCGATATGCTGCCGCTTCATAATCGCGTCGCCAATTGATGTAACTGATTCGAATTGACCAATTTAGAGGTAATGGAGGAAAGTAATGAGAATGTTTTCTTTAACTATAATTTAAAAAAAAACACTCTTCAAAAAAACTGATGTCTTTCAATTAATTACTGTTGAACCTTTGATTATGGCATTTAGGAGTCTCATCTCAAAATACCCTAGGAGAAGATTTATCAGAACCGGGAAAAGTCCCTTGTGAACTTTAAACCGCAAACAATTGCTGACCGGTTGACAAAAAAGCCGCGAAAATTTCCTATTTTTGAACTGAAACAAATTTCTGACAATTAATCGAATTGAACTGAAAAATTCGAATTTTCGCGGACTGCAACCCATTAGAAAGTATTTTTTGGATGAAAACACAATCCAAGGAAAGGAAAAATCGGTAAAATATCTAATCAAATAAGAAATAGAAAATAAATAAAAAACACTTCCATCTGGACTGTTGACGGTCTTGTGAACGTTTAAAGGTCATATTCGCAAATTGTCTTGATTAATTTAGACAAAACAAACGAAAACACAAGACTTAACCAAGGTTAAACAAAATTTATACAAACATAAGACATAAGACAAACTGTATCACCACAATTCTCAAAAGATCTTGTGTACTTAGGGTAGCTGAATTCGAGGTCCACAAGTAAAGTCACACAAGTCCGCGAAAAATTACCATCCAAATTGATGTCAATTCACCCTGGCGGCTCTGCATTTACCTGCTCTGCACTGCGCCGGTATGTAATTGTGTGTGCACACATGACTAGGCAACACAATAAGCTACATGTGTGTCTTTTCAAACAACCTACCTGTCTTGAACGACGCAAGAAGGAGCTGCCAAAGACGTGATTCCGTCAGTGTGAAAGAGATTTTAGCGTAATAGCCGCAGTTCATAAGTATATGCCTTGGCCCGTTTTTTTTTTGTTTTTTTTGTACAATTTATAAGACGGCCATCCAAAGGCAGGGCACCGTCTTCGGACCATCGGTCATCGCCAAGCCGACGGTGTGAACAATTGACATTTTGTTGCTTCGAAACAGACCAAACAATGAAGACGACCAGCAACTGTACAAACTAGGCGGGCACCAGTGATTCGGCTCTTGTACGTTTGTCGAGAGTTGGGTAAGACGACGTGACTTAAGACGGGTACCTACATAATTCGCCAGTGGACTCGAGCAGGAATTTCCTAACACACTTACGACGATCAAACAGCAACACTCACACAGCTTCGTTATTGGGCTTCATGGCTTTTTTCTTCTTCTTCAGTTTTTTTTTTTTTGTTTTGTTTGTTTGTTGTAAATAAATTCCCTCGCTGAACAGTTTTCATTCATTTATCTTCTTGTCTCACCGACCACCTTCTCCTACGTCGCCGTCGTCGTCGTCGTCGTCGTCTTCATCTTACATGTATATATCTAACTATATGTGGTTTAGTTAAGCTACAAGAGTTTAAGCACAACACAAATACTTTGGCTCGATGCGATCAGATCTTAGCGCGCCCCACAAAAACACTTAATACACGCGCGTTCTTATGCCACGATCGTCGATCGCTGCTCTTGTGCTGGTGTCTTGTAGGCTACTTACATACGTTTCTGTGGTTGTTGGTGTTGTTGTTGTTGTTGTTGCTTCGTGTGTTGACGTGGTGAGGCGAAAATTGTTTCAATACATACTGGATATATAGTTACTTTTGGATGTTGGAAGGCAACAACTCGGTTCACAGAGCGACGGCCAACAAATATTTTCGTACGTGTTTTGTGAGTTGTGCGAGGCAGCGGATAGTCGCGGACTTGCTGTAGTGTACATCAAAGTGCGACTTTGGGTTGTTCAAAGACGACACAACAACCAAAAAAAAAAAATAAAAAGAATTCTACAAAAAAGTGATCCCCCCAAAGATCAAGATATTCTGCAAGACAAAAACCACCAACTAAACAAATAGATTGAGTGTTGATAAATTCCGCGGAAGTGATCAGTGATCACCCACATTAAAGTGTTGTGAGACATAAATTTCCTAAAGACAACCAACAGAAAAAAAAAAACAGAAAACAGAAAACACAAATTAGTGACATCAAAATCTGTGTCTTGGCACAATGATTCCCAGGGATTAAGTGCAGTTGGTCGCCCTCGAATCGCTAAATATATACGAAATTTGCAGACATTTTCCCATGTCTTCGAGACGGCCATATTGACGGTGATTAATGCATTTCCTTGAAAAGTGACTTAGGAGTGGAAATTATATTGATACGCTGCTGTCGTTTAATGTGCATGGCAACCAAAATTGCAATATCAACAACACACAAAACATTAACCACGCAAGCGCACAAATCCGTTTAGTCGCATTTAAATGTTGCGCAGACGAGGAAATACTTAAAAGTGCATTTGGTGCATCAACAAGTTGCAGGGAGTGCGTGGAATTCTGTGTGTGCGCCTTAATTTTTTTTTCTTCTGTTCTTCCCTCTATCCTTCTTATTTCGTTTTTCGTTTCAAATAAAAAAAAAATTAAAAAAAGAAAAAGAAAAGGAAAAGGAAAATAACATAATATCCATTGGAATGCAGTGTCTTTACAGTGTGTGAGAGCGTGCAGCAGCAGCAGCAGTGGTGTGCCACTACCACAACGTCTTGTTGTGTATTAATTAAGTTTGAACATTTAACAATAATCTTGTGCGTGAGATAAGATCCAGTGGCACCGTTTTCCAAAAAAAAAAAAAAAAAAAAAAAAATCTTCAAACTCGAGACTTGACCACCGGTCAAAGACTCCCTATTCCAACCATAAATTGCCGAAAAACTTGGAGCCATACAGAAAACAAAAAAAAAAAAACATACACACAAACAATGGGCGAATCCACACCAATCTGTCGCTGTCGTGTCCTGTATCTGGGCAGCGCTGTGCCGCGACAGAGCAAAGACGGCCTGCAGGGTATTCAGGAGCCGCTGCGCAGTCTCTATCCGTCGGAGGGTGCGCTCGGCGCCAAGGGCATCGACAGCTGGCTGAGCGTCTGGTCGAACGGCATACTCCTGGAGAATGTCGACGAGAATCGCAAACAGGTGACCCGCTTCTTTCCCATTGAGTCGCTGCACTATTGCGCCGCCGTGCGTCAAGTGTTGATACCGGAGCGCGGCCAGCCCCAGCCAGAGCCGAAATTCCTGCCGCTGGACTCGCCGTTTGCGCGCACCCCCAAGGCCCAACATCCGCCGATATTCGCCGCCATACTGCGACGCACCACCGGCATCAAGGTGCTGGAGTGTCATGTGTTCATATGCAAGCGGGAGGCGGCCGCCAATGCACTAGTCAGGTGTTGTTTTCATGCGTACGCCGACAACTCGTATGCCCGCCAGCTGGAGGGCGGCAGCAGTGGCAGTGTGTACGGCACCTTAGGTAAACCAAATAATCTGATGCTGCCACGTGGTGGCGGCGGCGGCGGCGGCGGCGGTGGTGGCAGTCACCATGCTGGCAATGGGGTGGGCGGTGGCGGCGGCGGTGGTATGCCGATGGCGGCCATGGGTAGTGTCATGATGGCGGGCAGCGGCGGTGGCATGGATCACACGAATGGATGGAGGTCGCGGGCGGGCAGCACGACGACGTTGAACAGCGTCGACCGGCAGGCCGTCGATGGATTGGATGAGGCGTATACCGTCAAGAATTGTAAGTGACTTTTTATTGTTATTAGAATTTGTTTTTGGCTTCAAGGATTCTTGGGAGGGGCGATTTCTGTGAGTGTCACCTGCATTTCTAATGGGCTTAGGTGTTACCTGGCAGAGTCGTTGAATGCACTCAAGCGATTTATGTGCGAAAATTTAGCTGTAAATTAAGGCGGTTATAACTTTTATGGCTCTTTGGAAGTCTTGCTGTTTGGTAACAATGCAGACGTGTAGTTAACCTTATTCGCATGTTGTTGACTAGCTGGCCATGTGTACATACGATATCTGGTGTTCCACAAAACAACGAAAAAAAAAACATCATGAAAGAAGACGAAGAAATGTGTGTACACACAACAACAACAACAACAAAACGACGAAAGAAAGATTAAGAAAACGGCAAGCAAATATTCATTCTGCACAAAAGCCTTGCTAGATGTTCAATCACATCAAAAGTAAAAAGTAGCTTCGAGTAGTATATTTTCTTATTCTTTTTCTTCACTTACGTATTTTTTGTTTTTTTTTTTTGTTTTTTTTTTTTGTTAAACTGTGTCACCATTTTCGATATATGAGAAACGCCTCGTCGTTTCGTTTCGGTTGAATCTGCGAAAGATGCCAGGCATTTTGACGGCGCATGTATGTGGCGGCCGGTCGCGATTTCGCTGCGCCACTGCCGCCATTCACATGTGTGCGTCTCTTGGGCGCAACTTTTGCTGCTGTACATCTAACATAAAAGTTAGTTAAGTATATTAATGAGACGATTGACGTGCTAACCGGCCACGCCGTTCAATAGTATTCCATTGGAGTGTCGTGACACCCAGCAATCGCAGTCACTTACCTCGTTTATGCGTGTCTGCCCTCTCCTCTGGCGAGACATTCTGTCATCCATGTTGGGTATCACGCATTTACATGTGACTATTGCCGCATGATAATGTGATTGCTTCCGGTTGGATGTCTTGTGACGATTGTCCGGTAGATGGATATGGTATAGGGCTATTACGTGGAGCTATCGCTTCGAAGGAAAAGAAAAACAACAGACGTCTTCTTTCTTTATTCCATATTAAGACTTTTAGGGTGTTTTGTTTCCAAATCAGTTTTCAGAGATATACTTATATGACTGAATCCACCTGGGAAACCAGTTTACAGAATTTGGAGATGTTTTTTTGAAGTTATAAATATTTATACATATAACAATGTGATTTTTTGTATTTTAAAGTATTGTACAAAACGCCGAAAAAATAATACTCGATTAACTTGAAAATAGGAGAAATCCACGATTGGACAAGGATGTTATCTTCAGGTTCCCGAAACCTGTCCAATACGGTTGGTATTTGGCTTGAATTCCAAATGGCAGGGAATTTTCTTGAAAATGTTGCTTAAGTATGAACATTGAGAAGCAAATGGAATAGCTTTTGCATTTCAAACTATTTGAGGTAGCAGTTACAAAAAATAGCGGTATTTGTCTCTTAAAGTTTATTACATAAAAAAGTATATAAGTATGTAAAATTGAATCCTTGGAGGGAATGGTATTTTCCTATTCATTAGCTCGCATTCCATGAGAATTCCTTTAACGAAAAAATTGTCTCAGTACCCGAAAAACAATGTGTGACTTCATCTCGAAGTACATAAACATTATCTTAGATCAATGGAAAATTGCCAAAAAAAATTGTTTATTGAAATGGTGACCCCCAACCCACCAACTTTCCTGCAAACGCGGAAC
The DNA here is from genome assembly GCA_026546915.1 of Sylvicola fuscatus. Lineage (NCBI taxonomy): Eukaryota > Metazoa > Arthropoda > Insecta > Diptera > Anisopodidae > Sylvicola > Sylvicola fuscatus. Next base: position 112,693 of record JANSTS010007943.1, on the reverse strand, counting down.
AACAACGTGGTACGACCTCAACGCTGATGATGTAAACTTACACGCGTAACATACATGTCGTCTTTTCATAATCAAATCAGACGGCGACACCTGTAAATCCGAAAAACCTGTTACAGGGAAACGATATAATACGAAGAAGACATACACATGCGCCATTAAATCCAACTTACAATAAATGAACGAAGTAATACGGCCGTCTTAAAGTATCATTTCATCAGCTGGAGAAAAAGAAACAAAATCGCTGCGCCATCACTGAAGCGGTCAGCACTTTACCATCCATATGTGGCGTACGACAAGTGGAAGCTCTCAGTGGATTTGCTGAATCGATTGCGTCTGCGTATTGCGGTTAGCCTAATTTTCACCTGCATTGTCCAACCGCCTTAATTACCAAGTAAACACAATGAATTATCATATGTGAACGGGCGCGATCGGGCCTGAACCGGCCGAACAAATATCGTTGACAAACATACACGCTTTCCCATTTCTGACCAGAAAGTTATCTCTTCCAACACGACAAACAAGTCGGAATTGTGGCGGTTTTTCGCACTGGCCCTCATGCCTCATGCCTCATGCCTCCCATTCAGAATACCTTTCAGCTGTGCCCGCATGCTTCCATTGGAATGTATTCCATTCAAATGGGATGGAGAAACAATTCGCTATATCAATATACCTGACGACATGAGACACATGTACATGTATGCAGCGACATTCCTGTGCGCACACCAAAATCTTTATGCCACAGGCAAGACGTCTCTTTGCCGCCGTACATGTCAGACGACACGATCCGCGATCGTACGTTGGAATATATTTTAAAGGTCACCGCTACACACGAATCAATGGAGAGATGAGAAATCTTTGAATAAATATCGTGTAGAGTGAGGTGCCGCCTCGTTTCAAAGATGCCACGATCATAAGGATGGCGATTATGGCCGTTGAATTCATTAAAATTCTTGTAATATAAGCCAGTCAGGTGCGTTAGAATTTTCGAATCGGGAAGACGTTCATTCAAGTTCTTACTTTGAACGATTTTTCAAAAGACTTTCAGTCAAGTCTTCCCACATCGAATTACTCACGTTCTCTAACGAGCCTCTTAATCACTTCTGAAATGCATTTCTTGACCCCAACAAGGTTGCCAATCTGCACAATACTTATAAATACACATGAGCGTCTAAGATCGCGTGTCGCCGCCTCTTTGTTGTTGGCCGGCACGCTGCATTTGCCACCGTCAAATTGATGTGTGACGACAACGGTATTTATATGTACTTACATGAATATTCGTGTCACGACATTATATACCGTATAATCTGTGTCAACCTTAATGAATTATAAACTCTCTCACAATAATTGCTATCACAACGAAATTTCACGGCCGCCAAATCAATCGTGTCCGCGTTCTGTTACAGTTTGATTGATTTGTCGCCGCCAATTCTTTTAAGAGCACTTTCATTGAGATTCAATCTTCAAGCATCACAAGATACTAGGAAATGCCTCAAGAAAAAGTGAAATCAATTGAACAGACCAGTTATGCAAATCCACTTCCACTCCCTGACTGTGGGTGACTTAATCTCTCATATATGAATCATTGACACCTTAGCTTTAATCATCTTGACAAATAATTGATTCAAGACACTCTATATAGTTATAAGAAACTGTTTGACTTACACTTAACTGTATTCATTGAAATTCTCTACTTGTCAACAGTGTATGCCAGTAGCGCCGATCTAGACGTGGTCGACGACGGCGAGGGCTCCCTCTACAATGGCAACGAGAATCACAAAATCTGGTCAGGCTCACAGGACCGCCTAGACGCGCTCGGCTCCGAAAGTCCGTACGACATCTACTCCGGCGGTGGCACAGTTGTGGGCGGTGTGGGTGGTGCATCCACGCTCGGCCGTATGCCGCGCGCCCGTCAAATCAGCGCACCAGTGCCGGTGCCGCCGCCACCCAAGGACGAACTTAAGAAAAACAAAAAGGACAAAAAGTCGAAACACTCGAGCAGCCAAAGTTTGTCGGGCACCCTCATCCGACCGAAGCCAGTACACGCCAGCACACTGCAGCGACTGCCGCCACCTGGCACCATGATGTACGGCCCAATGCGACCACAGTCGCGCCAGTTTCACACGTTTAGTCATCGTGGCGGCGGCGGTGGACCCCATCATCCGGGACTCGGCATGATCGGCAATGGCGGTGGCAGCACGAACGGCATTTACGGCCTTGGCGAACGTGGTGAACGCGGCGGCGGCGGCGGCGGTGGCATGAACGGCCTGCCGCCACCACCTCCGCCACTCATGTCGATGCCGATGCACATGCAGATGCCGGTGATGATACATCCGCAGTACGCCACACTGCAGTCGGCCAAAGGCAATAAAAAGAAGAAGAAGGACAAGGGCATGAATGGAATGCCGGTGGGCATGCCAGTGGCGCCAGCCATGTTCGCCTATCCACCGCCGTCGTCGTTGGGTGGGCCGCCAGAGCCGAGACCGTTGGGCATGAGCAACAGGAAGCTGGCACAGTCGGCGGCCGCCGGCTTGGACGAGGCGAATCACTCGGGCGCTGAGTCGCCTGGCGGCACCGGCATCTACAGGCGTAAAGGACATCTGAACGAGCGTGCGTTCAGCTACTCGATACGACAGGAGCATCGCAGTCGATCGCACGGATCGCTGGCCAGTCTGCAGTTTAATCCGCCGGATATGAAAAAGGAGCGTGAGATCGCCCAGATGGTGGCTGGACTGGATCTGAATGAGGACACACAGATGATGGCGCACAGCATGAGGAATGGGCCAGGATCGTCGGGCACTTTTGGCAAGCCGAGGAGATGAGTTGGTTGTGGTGTTGGGCGCCTGTAGGCGAGATGCGTTCGATGATAGAGCTGGAATTTAGGAAGCGAGACAGAATTAACTTATATAACATTCATACAAGTCGTTAATTTTTAAGATGGGTTTTTATGGAGACGGATTCGTTTTTAAGAAATATTTATTGTAATTCTATTCACATCCTAATTATGTTTATAGAAGGTCATTTATGTTTTTCGTGTTTTTTTTTTTTTAATTACTATTATCACGACGTTGCAGCTGCGCTGATTTTGTTGTTGTTGTTGTTGTTGTTGGATCAACGTCTTAGCTGTAACTGTAAATATGTAGGCTAAAAGAAAATGTTACGTTGGGTATAAAGATGAACCTATGAGGGCAATTTTAATTAACGAAACAGTGTAAATTAAAAGGAGGGGAGAGTTAGGGAAAAGGAAGCTAAAGGAAAAAAGAGGCAAATTGATTTCGGAAATCCACTACCATAAGAAACAATTCCGTTAAAAGTTAACCAAAGACAAAGAAAAAAAAAACGCGAACCATTTTACGCGCCGAATGAATCTCGACGAATCTCCAGGTATCATGTAATTTAGATGGTCAGATCGAATTGGGTGGGAAGGGAGGACGGGTAACAAAATAGCTTTCATGTAATCGTATGTGCATACAAAATTAATTAACTGACGCGCGTGTTGCAGTGCAGCTGCAATTCCAACGAATGCAATAACTCTAATAAAATAAAGAATTCGTACTAAATGAATTAACCAAGAATCAACGAACTGGTAGTGTGAGATTTTTAACAGAAAATCCTTTGGAACAGAAAATCCTTTCTATACGTGTAAGATGCGTGTACGTGGGTCTCTTAATTGAATGTCCCTTAAGGGCAGCTGTAATTAAGAGGTGTTGGTGTAAATGTGGCTCAGTTCCACCCAAATAACGAAGCGACAGACGTTGATGAGTCACATTTCGTGTATATCAACCTTAAGAAAACATTTAGTAATTTAATTGACGTGCCTTACTAGGTAATATAAACATTTTAACTTTTTTTCTTCTTATTTTAAATAACTCTTATGTACAGTAATTATTTTACAAGACAAGAAAGAGAGGAGACAATCCATTTTCTGCAGAGTGTGAGGCAATTATGGTATTTCTTAAACATGTTTTTTGTTCACGAATATGTATTAAGAAGTAGCTGTAAACTTAACGTTTTTTACAAGAAACCATGAATATTTATAAATACACATATTTTTTAAATGTTTTAATTTTGTATAGCATTTTAAGATTTTATCAACTGTACACAAGTAAGAACATAAAGTTTATAATAATTTAATTAATAAAAATCATTATATGTAGTTAACTAAATAAACTAAATTTGTTTTTATTTTGATGGCAACATTTGTTTGAAGGTTTTTACTAAAAGAAAATCTACAAGAAATTCCTTGTTATTGTTTTGATAATAAAAATGCTATAAATTAAATGTATTTTAGAGTCAAATTTTATGGCAATCAGCCTCATAAATAAAGTTTCATGAAAACGGTTTTCTCTTAGTAAAAGTGTAACGAATTCTTTCATAAATCGTTTGCTAGCGTTGATCTTGGTTTATGGCGATCGCTCAATTTTTATGGCAGTTTTATAGGGTTAAGTGGCCAAAGACTGTGACATAGATTGGATAATTATTTGCAGCAGTCAAAACCTCGATTTGCACACGCTTTCGAAATGTTAATATAGCCATTTATGAGACGTGAGCATAGAACTATGTAACGCTTCCAATGTTTATGGTAAAAGTGTAAAACTTTGTACATTGAAATAGGTTAAATTAGCTTAAGAAATACGTTTTACCGTTCTGTATTCAAAAAATTCATTCTTCTTCTATACATAGAACACATTGATTCTTAACTACTGTAATTGAGTTGTCTTAATCATTTTTTTGAAAGAATCCTAAGATTAGTAAGTATTTATATTAAAGATCTCACCAACATTTTATATTCCATGTCTTACGTCCGAGGAGGGTTTCTTAAACAGTTGAGTGAAAAACCAAAACACATTTAACAAAGAGTCATGTAGTTTACAAATATTTCCAAAGAATTTTATTTAAAGATTCATCCTAGTGGGATGCGGCCACTCCAGGCTGACACGACAAAATCACACGCGCGCTCGTTTACATAGACAAACGATATTTGGCGGCGCGCAAGATCGGGAACTTATCACCGGTGCACGATCCGCGGAAGTCGTCGTACGACAGATCAACGATGGCGATGCCACCCAAGACCTTGGAGCGAGCAAACGCCGCCTTGTTACCAGCTGTATCGGGATCCTCGTAGCCGACCCACACACCAAAGTTGCCATCATCATCGGGCAGACGGTAAGCATAAGTGCCGAAGCGCTTGGTTGGATCGCCGACCTTCTTGTAGGGCGCGTGCTCACCCTTCAAGTTGGCGTTGCTGGGATTCGGCAGCATGGCGCAAATCTCTGGCCAACTGTACAGACCGGCGATCTTTGACTGGAGGCCCTCTGGTGCCGGCTCCTCGAGATCCTTAATTGGTGGCACACCAGTGGCGGTAACTTCGGATGGTAATTTCCAGGCACGGCCATAGCTGGAGATGCCGAGGTTCAGTTTGGTGGATGGGGCGTGATTGTCGATCCTAAACAGACAGAAGAGATTGTTAATAAAGATTAGCTTGGCCACTTTGGACATTCAGTTTACCAGTATTTGACGATGGATTGGACATTGTGTTCAGGATTACGCTCGTTGAGGGCGTAAATTGGGGCGGGGAAGTCAGCCTCCTTTGGATTACGGTCTGGGGTCTGGAAGTCGAATGCGTTCAAGTTGACAAAGTCGACGTTGTTGATCAGCGATGGAATATCGAAGAACACTAGAAAAGGAATCGCTCAATTAGCAAATTACTTGAAGAAAACACTTTGCCCACAAACTTACATGTAGAGTTAACATTTGGATTGACGGTCAACGACAGAATGTAGCCATCATGACGAATAGCGTTCTTGACCTCGCGCACAAGAGCGGTGAACTCTTCCTTGTGCTCCTCGGACTTCTCGTCGACTGGACTGCTGGAGGCGCCGAATGTCTTCTTCACCTTGTGCCAGATGGAGCCGACTGAGCTGCGGATTTTCTTTGGACGGTTGGGTGGGAAGCTCCACGCCAAATCGACACCATCAAAGTTGTACGTCTTCAAGAGTGTGTAGAGACTGTTGATGAACGACATGCGAGCCCCTGACGTCTCCAACAATGTCAAATACTTTTCGGGTGTATCCTTATCGGCATTACCGCCGACCGACAGCAAAACCTTCAGATGTGGGAATTTCGACTTGAGCGAGGTAATGACGCGATAGTGGCCCTTGCCAGCGTCCAAATCCAGATTGGGGTTCAGAGACGTCACCTTATTGGTGGCACCATCGATTCCTAGAAAACGAGCAAATTCCGATTAGCAACTAGCAAAATTCGTCATCTGACTCTGCCAATGGCATGACATCAGACGATGAGGCGTCACGTTTAATGGCAGAGGTGACATTTAGCGGCAGTTGCAGTTTATGAATCATATGCTATAATGCATCGCGTCATCGTGTTGACATGTTGTCCCATAACTATAGAAATGCCGTTTTAATTAATGGCTCGTGCTGTCTCCACCAACACAAACTGACGCATTTAATGAGGCGATGGTGTCAGTATTTGACCATAAATTTCAATTGTTGCGCAAAACACGTAAACATATTGATTATGGCGGCAGGAACTGATCAATTATAGCACGACGCAGTTGGTGAATTAGCAAGTCCTCAAGTGACGGCGATGAATTATGGCCAATTTGGCCAGTTAACGATATTTTTAGATGGCAGCTGAACTTACCAGCGAATCCGTAGACCAAATGGGTGCAGAAACCCATGGCTGGGTCCAGATCGGTGACAACCATCTTTCCGAGACCTAAAACACAGAGAAATCATGCGTAAATCATTTTGTTCGTTTTTTTTTTTTATATAAGAAATTCATTTTCATTTAATAAGATATGCACGAAGAACCGACAAAAGCCATTTACTATAATTACATTTCATTGATAGCAGCTCATAAACGTGTAATTACGCGAATTAGTCACATAAACAATGCTGGTCAGGCTGGCAATCTCGCGCTAATAGACCTTCTAATTGGAAAAGTATCTCGTCGCCATCAGCCTCAAGGCTCCAGTGCTCTTGCGCATTAGCGCTAACGTTATGAGGCGTGAAACGCATTAAAACGTCTTGAAGCCAACAATTCATGACAACAATTGGAGGAAGGACGGATTTGAGAGACGTCGATATCCGATAATTGATGACTTTGTTAACACATTTGAGTGGAATTTCTGGGTAATATTAAAGTCAATAAATCGTGATTACATCTTACATCTTCAAGAGACCATTGACATTGCTAAAAGCAGCAGTTCTTCACTGAAACTGGTATTTGAAAATGTATATTAAAAAAAAAAAAAAACACAAGTAAACACAAAAAAAAAAGTTTAAGACAATTTAAATTGAATAAATTTCAGATTTTTAGTCCGTATCAGCGACTTAGGACCTCTGGGTTTCTTATCACATTTTTTATGCGGTAAAGTCGAGTGATGAAATATGAATTTGTTGAAATAGGAATTGTTGATAACAGATCTTCACTAGTAATAAACATAATTGATTCTTTAAGATTCGTTTCTTATCAAATTGACCAAACAAAAAATGTAACTGTAAAAAAAAACCCAATGACATAAAATAGAGAAATCAAAAACTTAAAAAATATCTTAGTCTTATGTATCAGCGTCTTTGGAAATACCCAAAAAAAAACGAATTTGAACTACTGTTTCTATATTTGTTCTAATCGCCGCTGCAAGAAAAAAATCCCCAATTCTGTATTTACATAATTTTTAAATATAATTTTTCTCGGAGATTAAGACAATCTTGGAAAGTGACTTTTTTGAAGGTATACTTGAATAAGAGAAATCATGCAAGACATTCGATTTTAAATTTAATTTAACGTTATCCGGTTTTATAGCTTTCCCAAAACAAAAACACCAAAAAAAAAAAACAGACAACAATTGTGCAGACAAATCAGCTGTAGGAGGATGAGATGATGTAACAAAGCGATTCATTGTTTATTATGTTGAAGCATTATGCAAATTGGAATACTGTTAGTAAATATCATCTGAATTGAATCGCATTAGAATTGAGACTACGAATTGGCTAATCACCAAATTATCAGTTCAATTCAAATGAATTTCAATAAACATTAAACTACTTTAATTATCTCTGGGTAACGGCGAGACAGATAAACTTTAAGATGACCCCTGACCGAATTAAGAGGCGATCTCTGATATTTGCTCTAATCGAAAATAAATACAAGTTCAGATGGGCAAAGTCGGTTGTTGCTGATACGGCATTTTGCACAATTTTCCCAGAAATTTCGCTTTTGATTACATAACATTGTCAAAAAGCTCAAGAACTAACGGTCAATTAAGTCAACAGTTTCGTAAAGTGAAAAAGCAAAAACCGTTTCTATTCAGAACGAGCTGTTGTAAATGAAGAAAAGGGATCTTTGTGCCCAAATGAGAACCTCCTACAAACAGACAACCCTTATTCGTGTAAGAAAAACGGTATTAGTTCGAACTCACCCTCTCGAATGAAGCAGCTGCTGTCATAATAGCAAACCACCTTGCTGGTGGCCGTGTCAGCATCGCCTTGGTACACGACAGCCGCCAAGCTGAGGCAACACAAAAGAACTTTCGCCCACATCTTCACCTTTTCTACCGCAAATGTTCTCTAAATTCTTATTCAGCCACAGATCCTGGGCAGTTTTTCTCCACAGCTTTCAACGCACTGAGATTTTTCTTTGTTTTTGTTTTTTTTTTTGTCTTTGTTTTTTTTTTCTTGATAGTGTCCAGCAGCTGATCTGGTAATGGAGACGCACTTAGTTTGACTGAATTCAATTGTGTGGAAAACACCGAATTTAAGCACTCCAGCTCGGCTGCTCGCAAATCTCGAACGCTGAAAGAGATCGCAACATCGGCTACAAGTAAGATGGAGAAACTTGTTGGGTGAAGTGGCGGAGGAGGAGCCGCCAACTCGAAATAACAAATTTTCGTATTTTGTTTCTAGAAGACGTGTGTTAGGTTTTAGATGATTTGGTGACGGCATGGAGAATCATCGATCATCGTTTTCTGAAAGAATATCGCGACATTGTATATAAAGATTCTTTCTATAAAAAATGTTATGAGAACTTAAAAAACAATAAATTTCTTTAACAATTACTTAAACCTATGCAGGATAAATATATATATTTTTTTTTTTAACGACAATACTAAATCAAAACAGCATGCAAAATAACGCATCAATATTATTTATATATAAAATGGAATAAAAAAACTGAAATTATAAATTACTGAGAATTGAAGTCACTGATAACGTACCATAGAGCAAAATACCCCCCACCTAATCCCCCACCCCCTGGCGATGATTTGCTTGCCCAATATGCCGCATGACCAGGCCCCAAGCATAAAGAAGGACGAGGCCAGCTATAGAGACGACGCGACGGCCACTTAGCTCTGTACAAAGCGTATTAAATCAAACTAAATAAAAAAATCAAGCGGCAGGGAGAGCCGGAGCAATAGTTTATATACGCTAATGTCCTTGAGACTTCTCCATTTATATTCTGGTGTTACTAACTAAGTCTTAATAACAAAGCGAAGGAGAAAATTTCTATTTGATCTTAACTAAAAATTGTTTTAAGAAAAACGAGCCAAAAGTGGTAAAATAGAAATTTTGTCCGTAAATCGAGTATATTCATCAATCTAATGGAAAAAAAGGAACGTTTGTACGTACACAAAGTGCAAAAACCACGAACCAAAAACGGAATTTGTATTCCGGCGGTGGACTCTTCGTGCAAGTAAATTCACAAATTCTGATAAACAGTTTTACTTTGCTTTAGTTTCTTGCTTGCATGTAAAGACATATGACGAGGAATTATGTAAATTGGGAGTCACCGCGTTGTTTAAATTCTGTGGAAATCGGCCTGTTGACTGGTTGGTTCTGCTGGCTTATGTGTTTACTTGGCCAATTTAGAGGACATCCACATATGGAAATCATAACAACAATTGCAAAATGAAATTGTAAACAAAGCAAAACAGCGAATTGCTTTTTGACTGGAGCCCAATTATAAGATTAAGTGCGACGGTTGTGGGCCGTGGCCCAGAGCAATGAAGCAATTCGCGACGGAATCACGTTTTGGCTAGCGATCTACTCAACAGATTAGCTGCAAAGTAATTTATTGCTTTGAGCGAGATTAAGTAATGACTAATGACTGTTGAGGATTAAATCCTATTTAAACTCATAGAATTTAAGAGACAAAACAAAAATCACTTTCTAACTTCTAAGAAGCGTTTGTCCAACAACATTGTAAATATACTTAAAGATCATTTTTTAATGAATTTGTAAATGACGAAAAGTTTCCATAATCATCTTGTATGAGTAATCCATTAGCCGGCGATTGTGTAATTCCCCTCACATATTTGCATAAGCCAGCTGCCAGTTTACTTAAAGTCAATAAACGGTCAAGACGACGGAAGGTAAAAGCCCCATCCATGAAGCTGTGCCACGCAAAATGACGCGCAGAGAAAGTGAATTTAATAATGTTTTTTTTTTTTTGGGTTTTTATAAGTGACCACCCGCCAAGAATATTAAACACAAAAGTCAATTGTATGGCTCAATTTTCTTAAAGGTGTATTGGGGCACTGCAGGAAAGCTTTTCGAATTTTTAGACATCGTTTATCATCTTCAGAACTTGAGAAAATGTTTGTGACCTTAAGGGTCTACGCATTTTTTAGCTCAATAATTGCTAATTACAAAATGTTAATAAAAAAATTGGTACAGCTTAGTGAATGTAAAATTAAAGATTCGTCAAGTTTAAAGAAACCATCGATTTTTTTACAAATTAACCTTATAAACTGGAATTCATTAATGCTAAGAAAAATTTGGAAAAATTCATGTTCAAATTTGGATTAACTTGCACTACCCGTTCCGAAATTTTGTAGGAACGTTATAAGACCTTCAACATCTTAATTAATGAAAATCTTAAAACTTAACGATCAAATAATAAAACACGTTTAACGCCTTAACAAATATAAAATGATTCCAAGTAACTTAAAACAACAACAATAAACAAATTACTTACATTATTGTGAATAAGAAAACAATGTCACTAATAAATTACGAACTAATCTTAGATGAACATCTTTAAGTGAACACAAGTTATAATCAAGTAAATCTTTTTATTTGCAACTCGAACTGCGTTTACAAATTACATTTGATTGCGTTAAAAACCATCAAACATGCTCACCACCTCGCCAGTTGGCCAGTTGACGACGTCCACCCACGATTACCACACATTTCATCTAAACAGACAGAATCTATCGATCGATTTCGCCGAACACGACGTCCAGTGTACCAATGATGGCGACAATGTCGGCCAACATGTGATTCTTGCCGACAACGTTGAGTGCCGCCAGATGCGCAAAGCCGGGCGCCTTGATCTTGCAGCGGTACGGCTTCGAGGAGCCGTCCGCCACCAGGTACACACCGAATTCACCTTTGGGCGCTTCGATGGCGGTGTAGGTAGCACCAGGTGGCACCTGATAGCCTTGCGTGAACAGTTTGAAGTGATGGATGAGCGCCTCCATGGAGTGCTTCATCTCGGAGCGTGACGGTGTCGAGATTTTGGCGTCGTCGGTCTTGACATCGCCAGCTGGCATCTGGTTGAGGCACTGGTCGATGATGCGCAGCGATTGACGCATCTCTTCAATGCGACACAGGTATCTGATTTGGAGGTGATTCAATTGTTTGGTAATTAGTCAGACATGATCGATGAATTAAGGTGCTGGAGAGAAAAACTAGAAACATCTGCCTACCTGTCGTAACAATCACCCTTAGTACCGATTGGGACGTCGAAATCCACTAAATGATACGCATCATATGGCTGCGACTTGCGCAAATCCCACTTGATACCGGAACCACGCAACATCACACCACTGAATCCATAGTTGAGGGCATCCTCAGCCGACACAACGCCAATATCCTCGGTACGTTGCACCCAGATACGATTTGACGTCAACACATCCTCCACCTCATCCAGGCGTTCACCGAACTTGGACGCAAACTCATAGATGTCGTCCATCAGGCCCATCGGCATGTCCTGTGAGACACCGCCCGGTCGAATGTAGGCGGCGTGCATACGAGCACCAGACACACGCTCATAAAACTCCATCATCTTCTCTCGCTCCTCAAACAGCCAGAAGAACGGCGTCAATGCGCCCACGTCCAATGCATGTGTGCCGATGGCCATGATGTGATTCAGGATGCGCGTAATCTCGCCGAACAGCGTGCGAATGTACTTGGCGCGCAGCGGTATATCAATGTTCAGTAGCTTCTCCACAGCCAGGGAGTAACACTGTTCGTTGCACATCATCGAGACGTAGTCCAGCCGATCGAAGTAGGGCAACGCCTGCGTGTACGTCTTGTATTCGATGAGTTTCTCGGTGCCGCGATGCAACAGACCGATATGAGGATCAGCTCGCATCACAGTCTAACACAAATATGGATATCCGATTCAGTCTAGTAACAATATGGAAGATTCACTGACAATCACTCACCTCACCGTCCAACTCCAACACCAATCGCAGCACACCGTGAGCAGCTGGATGTTGTGGTCCGAAATTCAGCGTCAAGTTGCGCACAGTCTTCTCAATGGGCGCCATTTGACCTGAAAAACAAAATACAAACATTAGGCGCACTGATGCCCGCTAAATGCGTCCAATTGAACTTACTGTTGTATGGCGGCACCTTCCACTGTGATGTCACCTCATCCGGGTACATGACAGCGCCGCTGAACTGCTCCAAGAACTCCGGATCGGCGTACCATTTTCCAGCGTTGCGCTTTTGGCTGTAATCAAAACATTGAAATTTACCGTAACTATCACAACTGCGCGCGTTATCAATGAATCCGTCAAATTTGGTTATAGGCGATTATTATATAATCACTTTTCCAATTATGGCCAATCCAATTGAATTAGCGGCTGGTTGGCGATTGGCACTTACCAGCCGTTGTAGAGGGCACCAGTGTTTTGTAGCACCGCCTTAGAGATGGCTGGCGTGCGTGCTAGCTTCCCAATCATCGAGAAGGCCATAGTTCGTGTGCGGCGTTCAACTTACTGGATGTCGAGTGTGTGTGGTGTTGTTAATGCCAGCTGATTTGGGTGTGAGTGTGTGCCCGATTCTCAGGTGTTGACTCCGTTGGGACGGCCAGATATTTCACTTGTCCAGTTGGTGGGACGACTTTTGGCGACAGAAACAACAATTCCTTGGCCGCACAAATCTACTTTGTGGAAAAGTGAACCTCAAAAAATTCTTTTAGGGAATTTTTCTTGTGACAGTTTGGTTATATAATTTGTATGTATCGATTATATAGATTACTATGTGTTTGACACGGGGAGACAATTTTCATGAGTATATAACATATATAACTCATAATTTATATATGTAAAACGATATAAAAATAAATATATTTTTTAAATAATTAATTTTTATATTTTTAATTATTTATTTACAATAACAATTATGATTTGATTTGAACAAATATGGTTAGAAAATTGGGAAAATCATAATTTAGCTGCCGCCCACTAATTGGATGTTTACTCATCTCCCAAGCTTTCTTGTTCTAATATTTCACTTAAAGGAGATAGGTAAACTAAAGAACCACAGTGAAAACGGTGCTACCGATGAGTTCGATCCTTTTGAAGGTCTTCATGGGCAAGACGTTCATCTAATGATCTGCCAATAATTTGGTACAGCTCTGGCTTGTCTCAGAAGTGGTTCTTAATGTAATCTTTCTTGTGGTCCCGCCATTTCCATGCGATTTTCCTTCTGATCGTTCTGCAATTTGAGCAAATGAAATGTCATTTTGAAATTAAAAATATTTGGATTTTCTTCTTACCTAGCTTTGTCACAGGACATCAAAACCAGTCGGATTGTCTCATGGTATTCCTTGTTGGCCAATATTCCTTTATGTTAACTCAGTGATTGTAACTTGCTCAAATCAGCGAAATGTTAAAACAAAAAACCGATTTCTGCGTCGATCTTCCGAATTCTGGAAATTTGAAAAAATTAATTTAATTCATAAGTCAAAAAAATGACTAAATTAGAAATAGACGAAATAAATCATAGCTCCAACATTTCAATGCTTCTAGTACGATTCATCAAACGAACTGCAATCAACACTGATATCTAAATTGGAGTGGTCACACTCCACGTAGCCACGGAATCGCATTTAGAGACTTATCAGTCTTAAGGTAAATTCAGTGAAGTTCATTAACAATTTTGAAAACTCCAAGAAATACATTTCAGTGATCAGATTTTTCAATACAAAAAGTTTTCCATTTAATTGAGAGACAACTCGCCCAATTCCTGGCAGATCCAGTTTCATCAGTTTGCTGGTAAGTCAGATCCCAGTTTATCTTTTAATTAGTAACAATTAATTGTCGATGTTTGTCCATGAATTGGACCAGAGAAGTGTAATTTTTTTTGAAAATAATTTTCAAATATAAAATACCCAAAAAATTATGAAAATCAAGAAATTCGTGAAAACTGAAGAAGTCAAAAGTGAAAGACAAGAACTAACCAACAAAAAAAGGCAAGCTTCAAATTTTCACAATCAATGGCCGCCGTTCCCAAAAATGGATCCTGCATCTGCTTAACTGTCCAAACTGTCCAGATAAATCCATTGTCGTCTTCGATTCTGCATTGATAGAAAGAAGATGTTAGAATTGTTTAAAACGAACCACCTGAATTCACTGAAATACCTTTTTCCAATGAGCTGCGTCCCCTTCCATCATTTCAGCCAGCCTCAAAACCTGACCATTTTGGCGAATCTGTACAAATGGAAAATTCACAATATTAAATTCAAATCAAAGCATTTTTGTAATAATCCAGAATGGCCTGTTGGCACACGCAAAGCGCTGCACTCACACACATTCGCGGCCATATACGCACCAAGCGGCCACCACAGGCGCACAGCCCATATGTGAATGACAAAATGTACGAGAAAAAAAAACGAAAAGAAATGAAAACGAACCCAAATCGGGGGAAAACCTACCAAATATCACACACGCAACTTGTACGTACGTAGTTTCAGTAGCACGACACTAGAAAACCGCGGATCTGCAGCCACGGCCATCACAAACGGCCACAAAAACATGATTTAACTTGGTTCGCTAAAGCCACTACCAGGCCGCCATTGGAAACAACCAAGAATTCGCTGCATTGTTCACACAATCGCCTATCAACTGGGGCCGCTCCAGGCGTCTGTTACGTCAATACCAGCCACAGCAGTGCGACACACTCGGCCAGTTGTTTGGAGGCCAGCCACTTGCGTCCGCCGAGATGGTAAGTTAACGGTGGGGCTATGACGGCGGTCGTCCGCCATTGTGTGACCCAGATTTGCGCTTTTCCGCCATATTGCCATAAAGGCCATGTTGGATTTTTCCTCTATTGGTTTCGGTGCTCTTTTCTTATTCCCCTCTTGTGTGTGTGTGTGTTGGTAATGCCATGGATGTGTGCGTCTTTGATTGAGTATTCATGATTAATACGTTGCTATGTCTCACCTGTGCCAATGTGAGTGAGTCCACATTAGTTGGGATTTTTCTTACGCTCATTGGTATTGGTGACGTGTAGCATTAGCTTGACGGCTGCTTATGAACAAAATACAGTAAACACTCAGCATTAGAGAAAATTTTAAATCATTTGATCAATTAATATCAATAGAAACAATGAAAACGAAACAAAGAAAAAAAAATTGAAGCAATTATTTTGTTTGCTACTGTGTCGTGCGGCGGGCGCTCAACTACTGCCGCGCTCAGACGATCGACCGGTAATTTATTGTGCCCTAATTATCTCAACCAACGGTAATACTTAATTGGACCTCCCCCTTTCAAATTGATCTCTCAAGCATATTTAATCACTTGAAGTACAAAGAAAAAACAATTACTTGGTTATAAAGAATTAGGTTTTAAATTCACATTTAAAGTGACGGTTACTCTTTACTTAATGCAATCGCTGAACTTTTCATGCCAGAAAATAATCTATAATTATTTTTTTTTTTTAATTAATATTTCATAATAATTTTCTAACTGTAAAATATTATTTTAAAATGAAAAATTACCAAATTTTATTCAATGGAATTTTACTGTAGCAAAAAGGCAACATCTGTCAGTTTTGAATTGCGCTACACAGCCAATTTTGACAGCACTCACACTAGTCAAGTGCAACCAACCAACACATTTGCAGCACCAACTGCATACAGAAATAAGTGAACGGCGAAACAAAAAAAAAGCGCATTTTGCAGCAAAAGAGAGAAACTGTAAAATCAGTTTAAGACGTCGCAACAAAAAAGTCCTTAAATTTTGTGGGCGCGAACATAAATCCAGTGAGATTCGGTTGTCTCCTAAAAAAAGGAGATTTTGGCGCTGCCAGTGTGTTGGTGCTGTTTACTTTTCGTTTACGACAGTGCAGCAGTGTGAGTGCAGTGAAAAAGGGAAGGTGAACGAGTGGCGGTCGCACCAACACACGTGCGATACGTGTCAAGGCGACATTTGACACGCGTGTGCGTGACGCGTTCGCACAGCCTCGAGTCCGGACACGCACGACCCACAGCCTGAAATACGTACACAGTTGACAGTTCCGTAGTAATCGTTAGCTAGTACAGGCGGCCATATGCAATTTATCGGCACTGGCGGCCATATTTGTTGTTCGGCGGACATATTTTATAAACAAAAAAAGAAAAAAACACACACAAAACCTGTGTTGAAGGAGCGCGCGCGACCGCTATCAGTGTTTTCTTCCAAGCGGGCAAACAGCCCACACGATCGACGGTCGGCGGTTTCAGTGGCGGCAGTGGTGACTATCTGTGGTGTCGGTGGGGCTTTGTTTTAGCGCCTTCGCTGAATTGTCAGTGCGCCCAAGTGCCAGTATTTTTGGAACATTTGTGAACAGAAGGAAAAGAAAAAGAAGTCGTGTGGCGCTCGACGTGTGCAGCACTTTTTGGCCGTCCCGACACCTTCGCCATTGACAGGCGGCCAGGCTTCATTCAACCTGTATAGGATTTGGTGAATTTGTTGGTACGCCACCAGATCATCAGTAATTCATGAAGTTTTCATTGTAAATTCGCCTTAATTAAATCGCACGCACTGAGAGTGCCTCGCAGCACAAGTTTCAATTGCGCTGCATCGTTGTTGTTGTTGGTGTGCGGTGCTGCATGTAAATCAATTCGTGATATTTATTAGTAAAACAATATTAAAAAGACATCATTAACAATAAAAAAAGAAAAAAAAAACAATTAATTGGATAAGCTCCACTCTCTTTGTAATAAAAGTCGTGAATGATAACGCTGCTTCATTGATCGCGAGTGTGTGTGAGTGTTTAATTATATTTGTTTTTCTTTTGTATTTCGCCGTGACGCTTGAATCATTTACATTTGTACATTTTATATATATATATATATCTATATATCTATATATAATATACACATAACAACGCAGCATTCCCGTTAGATGCAGCCCATTTTTATTCAACCAAAACACAATACAACAACAAAAGCAATTAATTAACGACAACAATTCCATCCACAAATGAAAAACAACCACTAATTAAATTAATGAAAATTCTAGAATATTATCGTCACCCTTATGCAAAATTCGTTTCTCTAGTCCCAGAGCCAATTAAATGTTGAAGAGTAATTATAGAATTAACCAATTAGAGAGATAGAGAGAGAGAGTTCAAAACAAACGAAAAGTACTCGTCCTTGAACCATCTATAAGACTGGACAAAGTCATATCGGATTCAGTGAAGTCGATGCGGTACCAAGGCAGCTTTTGAAAACAAAAGGCAATCTCACAAGACAACAATTACCCCAAACCTTTCCTCTTCGACCGTTACAATTGAAAGAACGGCAAAACGGAGGCAGCTACGATCCACCCACTTTTCGGCGGCCGGGCGACCCGAAATGATCCATTGAGACTCACCGACGCGCTCCGACTCGACGACACTCTCATGGATAATCAACCGTTACTTAATGACCCGCTTACCAATAGCATGGACGAGCCCTTGTGCGGGAGCCCCTTTTCATCACTTGTAAGGGCTTTGCCATGGGTTATCTATTTGCCTTTTTCTTTCTTATCATTTCGATAAATCTTAATTAAAACGCCCATTTCACTCCTTTTCTATTAACACAATTTTTAATTGAAATTATGATTTAATGAAAAATCCTTATTCTCTTTTTTTTTTTTTTGTTTCTATTCACACCTCCCAAAAAGCCAGACTGAAGTTTATTGTCACACGAATTTCTTGTTGTTTTGCTTGTAGCTATTTTGTATGAGTTTTCCCACCTGAATTCAGTGAAGTAAAGGGTTCCCACCAAAAGTTTTAAACCCTGATCCCATCTGATCCGAACTGGCCTGATGGCCGGCCTCTCAAATGTGGGAATCGCTTTTCAATTTTTTTTTTACTTATTTAGTAGTCTGTTGTTGTTGATGTTTCATTTTCGTTTTTGGTTCCTCTGAATTAGATTTTTCAAGCATTTTTGGTTGGTTGTTGTTTTGTTGAATGTTGTTTTTTGTCCAATGCTATTCTTTTGCAAATGTTTTATTTTTTAAGACCGTTTATAGTGATTAGCATTGCAAGTCTTACTGAATTTTTTGTTAATTAAACAATTTTCATTGAGAGCTTAAAAAAAATCTGTTTATCATTCATTTTGATTGCTGATTCAATATAAAATTGCACTTAAAACACTAATTAAATAAAGTCATAAAATCAGATATTTTGCATAAATTCAATTAAATCCTCAAGTGATTAAGATTTACAGCCGTCTTACGTTTTTATTAAACGTTTGCTACGTTAAAATGAGGATTGATGAAATCATCTTTTTGATGAACATTGCAAAATCTCAGATTTTAGACAAATCGCGTCTACTTGCCTTAGGTTCAAGAAGCTCATTTAATTTATTTTCTTTATTTTAATACAATAGGCTCTGTGTTTCGCACTAAGGCATATTACTAAGACAGAACCTTAAGAGTCTGCTTTGTGCAAGTCGTATGTCCTTAAAATGTTTTGTTTAGTGAAATCTTAACTTTAACGCGCAAGATAAAAGCAAACTGTTGAATTGATTCATTTTATTTATTTATTATTTTAGTATCGTTTCGACAATAGCACAATGAGTAGTAAACGAAAGGAAAAGGTGAGGTTATTTCTTTAGTTTATTTTATTTTCAATATTATGTTGCTTGTATTTTCATATTCCTAGCACAATTTCTTAAATTGCATGTCCATTATTAAAATCATAATTTTTCTTCACGAAAACGTGTTATTTCCAAAACATTTGTCTCGCTTTCTATCCTTCAATTTTACCTTAAAACCTTAAGACGTTTTCACTAATAGCTTAAAAATTTGTCAATTCAGATGCACGAGGACATAATGTGCGAAGTGGAGGTGAGTGATACCATCGAGGTGACTGACCCGGACACATTTGGCGACATCAACGTCACGTACGCACACTATTCCGGCGACGATCAATACGAAGAGGTCATCTGTGATGACGAAGAAGATCTATTGATCTCATCCATCGACGACGGTAACTTTTCATTAGAAATTCATCCTAAGATCACACATTAGATGATTAACTTAGTATTTACATTGTTAAATCCAAAAGACGAAGGCGCTTCTTATGGTAACGGCGGCATGCAGGAAGAAATACTCGACGAAGACGGCTGCGCCATAATGGCTGGTTTTCCGCATGACATACCTTGTCTGGCCAAGAGCATATTTGTCGAGACGAACGCGAACACCGAAATAATGCGCGATACCAGCGTCAAAAAGCGCGTACCGAAGAAGGCGCGTGCATCGCGCACGCCAAAGTCCGAAGATCTGCTGGCTGTTGAGAATCTGAATGAGTCAAATGTAAAGCCGCGCCGCTGGGAACAGAAACAGGTGCAAATCAAGACGATGGAGGGTGAATTCAGTGTGACAATGTGGTCGTCGGGTGCCTCCGATGACGAGGATAACTCCAGCACGGAGGTGGATCCCGACTTTACGGAGTACATGACCGGCAAGAGGCTGCAGGATGTGCCGCCCGTGCCCGGCCTCGATCTGTCCGATCCAAAACAGCTGGCGGAATTCGCACGTCCCGTCAACAAAGTGGTGAACAATAAAGTGCGCAAACTGCCAACCCTGCCGGCGGCCACATCACCGCCGGCGGCGGCTGCACGTACACCGCCACAGCCAGCCACCAACAATGACCGAACAATCGGTAAGTCACGCTCATTACCACCATTCAGCCGTCATATTTCACTAAACGTGTTTTACAGCCTGTCCACGTACAGATTGCCATAAAATGTTCCGTGACAATTCGGCGATGCGCAAGCACCTGCACACGCACGGTCCGAGAGTTCACGTGTGCGCCGAATGCGGCAAGGCGTTTGTCGAGAGCTCCAAATTGAAACGTCATCAGCTGGTGCACACTGGCGAGAAGCCCTTCCAATGTACGTTCGAGGGATGTGGCAAGCGTTTCTCGTTGGACTTCAATCTGAGGTGAATTTTTGTTCTGTTTTTTCATCCATTCCATCCTATTGCATTCGAATTTCCAACTAATAGTTCCATTCAATTTGCAGAACACATGTACGAATCCACACTGGCGATCGACCATACGTGTGTCCATTTGATGCATGCAACAAGAAGTTTGCCCAATCCACCAACCTGAAGTCGCACATCTTGACGCACGCCAAGGCAAAGTAAGTACAACAAAATTTAACGAAACACAAGAAACTGACTAAGCCATCTTTGCAGACGAAATGTTAATTCCGCGTCAACGCGTGCCGCTGTCAATAATGCGCCATACGTAAAGATGGAAGTCGAAAACGACAAGGACTTTATCTGTTACGTCGACTAGCACCTGGACATAAAGGAGTGCGAGCTTTTCAATCCCAGATAGTCCCTACTCAACGAATATCAGTGAATCATAAAAAAAAAAAATTAAACTTAAAAAACAACTTAAATTGCATGAAAACAGGAAGGGGAGGACTCGATGTTATACTGGCGTCTGTTTTGTTGACGTGAAAGCATCGAAGCAATGAATTGGCGGGGGTAAAAACAATTATTTTTAAAAAGAAAATACGATATTCGATACCGAAGTGGGAAGACTAAGCAAAAGGATTGGTTAGACTCAGACTTTCAGCGCTCATCCAGCATCATCCAAACGATGATGTAATTGTAAATACTTCTTTTCGTTTTTTAAAATTTTATTTTTTAACTGAAAAACACAACAAAAGTGATCGCATTTTACAAATTCACACCAATCACATTGAGTTTTACAAGATGATAGAACCAACTCATCCTTGAACGGAATTGTTTAAAATGGTGCCAAATCGATTTGGCGCTAATGACTGCCGCTAATTTCTGAAGTGCGCCGGTACAAAACCGTTATGAATTGCGTTCAGATCCTAGATATATGATTAATTAGAACATTTGTTCAATTTACCGTTAGGATTTCCATGAAGGAAACCTCACCGGTGAATGTGTAAGTGGGGAGGGGGGGAAACTCAAGAAGCTTTCTTTTCTTGGGCGTAGTAGAGCTAAAAACTGATAATTTAAACAAAAATATATAGCAAAAAAAAACTACTTATATTTTCACACAATAAAATAATGTCAAAAAATGCAAAAAAAAAAAAATCAAGAGATAAAGAAATTAGAGTGAAGAAAAAAGAGATGAAACGAAGAAATACTGATAAAACTTCATATGCAACAAACGAAAATGATTTAACATAGCTGTTTGTAAAACCGAATCAATGTCCACGATAATTGATGCTAAAGCAAATGTTTCCATGAAAGATTACCAACTAATGCTATCAATAGGTCGATTTATAAGATATACATTTACTAGAAACTATAGCTGCAATAGTAATTAATTGATGAGATGATTGGAGACCAAAGGGTTTTTGTACGTCACTTAAAGTTCGACCTGATTTTGCAGGTGGCTTTCATTTTTGGTCTGTCGTTTCTGTTTTGCCTTCGTTTGAGTTTGTTTGCCATGTCACTTGGGTGTTGGAGGCTCGCGAGTCGCGATTCGAACCGTTTTCAAGCAGGTCTCGAAAACCAAAGGGCCCCATTAGCGACTTAACAATTATATCGATTATTTTATTTTATTTACACTTCAAAAGTATGACGATTTTCAAATGTTCTTTAATAAGATTCATTTAACTTGTAACAATGTTTTCTCCAAAGCAACACAAATTTTGTTCAGATTTTTATTTAATTTATTATTTGTCTTCATTATTCATATTTTATCTATTCATTTAACTTATTGACTATACCAAAACTAAAAGTGGTATTTTCTACATGTGGGCATAATTCATTGTTTTTTGATTGTCCAATAACATTAATTAATTAAATATTTTTTATTCATTTTAAAACTGTAAATACTTAAATGTAGTACATTAGTAACTTAATTGGAAAATTCAATTTCGAAATTTGTATTTAAGGATTAAGGACCGATTAGTGTAACTACATTGTATATTTTTACTATAATTCTCTAGTCTAATTGTTTGTTATAAAATTACAAAAGCTAGGTATTATGTACTATTAAAAATTAATTAATCTAAACACAAGTGTGACCATTTCGTAAATGGCGTTTGAGTCATTGAAAACATTTAATGAAATGTTTTTTTTTTTTGGTTTCTGACAACTATTTTAATATTTTAATATATTTTTTTGTTTGTTTTAACGGCCTAAATTTCAGTTGTTTTAGTTAATGTTCTTTCAATTTAATTTCAAGCTAAAATAAAATTGTCAACATAAAAGGGTTCGATGATCCTATCAATTTTGCAGAATTTTGTTTGTTTTATAATGTTAATCAATATTTGCAATGAAAAACTAACAATATTTCAATCACCATAACTATAACTTTGTCTCTTACTGGGTCAAGACGGACTACGCGTTTTAATTGCAAATAACTTGTTACTTTATCTGAGTAAAAGGACATTAGCCTTAGTGGCTTTGGCATTGCGAGTGTAGTCTGACTCATGTCTGACTTATGAAATCGTTGTGGTTTTAAATCACAAGTTATGAACACTTCAACATCATTCAGAAAAGCCACATGCACATGTTGACATTGACGAAAAAAAGAAACCACTGAAATTTTCAATTTGGCCGTGATGTAATAGTTCAATAGTTCAATCAAGTACATATGAATGTATATGAAAAGTTCCATATTAAAAGAAACAAGAACAGAATTGTAATCTTAACATTTTTTGTATCAATAAATCACAACTATTGACTGTACATAAAAGAAATTTAAATGAAATTTGTTTAATTACAAGTGTTACGTTATTTAAAACGAAAATATCCTGGAAAATCTGTGAACTGTCTGAACAATAATAAACATATGACGAATTTGGTAATTTGTATCAATGTGAAGTTGTTTATTTGTGAATCCTTGATTATTACTTAAAGGACAAAGGCTTCAGCGAAAATTCATTATGACAAAGTTAATCCTACAAGATACTTTCAAGTATTTTTTGTTTGTATTGAAAAGATCGTATGATTACAGTGAACCTTAAGCAAGCATTATTTACAATTATTGGTCCTGATGCAAAACCGAAAATCCCCACGAAAAAAAAAAATGGAACTCCCCATACTTCTCAAATATTACCGAATTCCTCAAACGCTGAAAGAAACCTCGATCAATCATACCGACAGCAGGATGTAATTAAAAGATCTTCATTTTATTACCACAGCTATTTAAGATCTCTCGATAATGACAACTGCCTCACCAAGCCATCGCTGAAGAACGCAAGACAAAAAATGTAATTACCCACTCACACAAGCTGCCCGACGTCTAGAAATGAAAGGAAAATATAGAAAAGCCCACAAGCCGCCTTGCCACGCAGGCTGAGAGCGCCAGTCGCTATTCTAGAAGGAGCCTAACCACCAAAAGCTCCACCGTTTTATTACATGGGCATATCTCGACGGAATACCGTCGCCGCCTCTGGGCAGACGACACAAAAATCGTTCCACTTCTATCATCAGGCCGCTGAAAGAGCCGCTGGCAAGCCACAGCAGAGTTTGGCTGCTGGCTAGTCAAGAGACACACTACACACACGCACACACACGCACACACGGTGCCGAGAGGTGTGCACATAGTCGAAAAATAGAAGCACGCGTGCGCGCGCGGCAAAAATTTATGATGTCCTGATTATAGAAAAGAGGCGAGTTCTTATATGGAGAGGTCGATTAACTGGGGAAACACGATCGCTACGTGTTATCCACGGCGCGCGCACACACGGCTCGCGGCCGCCATCCACGATATGTGATTGTGGCGGCTGTGGTCGAACCTACCGGTCACAAATATAGGCGCACGCGAGCGCCGTTCTCTTCTGCGCGGATTTCATAAACGATAAACAAACAAAATAAAAAAAAAAAACTACAAAAACAACAAAAAAAAAAAAACAAAACGGACAGGCAAAAAACCGCCGAATCTTGACGACATGAGGCGCATCTGGACGTTCGGCTGCGTCGTGTGTATTGAGTTACCCGTCGGCCTCACGACGTCGCGACGTCGTTCTACTAATTAACACGTTTCGAGCTTTCTCACAGCGGCACTGCAACATTTCTTTAATGATTTTTTTTTTATACATTTTGTGTAAGATTTGGAATCTTCTTGAAAGGACACTGGAGGATGTTTGAAAGCTGTTTTTTTTTCTTGTTGGTTTTATAGTCGAAAAATCACTCGATGATTCAAGGGAATCAGGAGTCGGGTGTTGGTAGATTCAGCACTTTGGTGGAATGTGCACCTGTGCCGCATGCACAAAGTGTGCAGCCGAAGTGGACGTGCATCGTCTTTTGGTTTTTCTCATCTTGTGGCGAATTCTGTAGCGTCTATTTTCAGCGTTTTTTTTTTTTGGCCAATCAAAGCGTATGACAAATGCGTGTTACAACGGTTCGTTAACTAAATTTAATGTCCTGCGCTCTCATGCACGAACAACAGGTGTTTCTTTGTGGCCATGCCATCGTTATACCTTTAGATATTTTATATTCGCTAAGGCTGTACGATAAGTGTTTGGCAGCCGCACTTGGAAGCTGGGAACCGCACCGCACCGCTTCGAGAAAGTTCCTGTGCTGGTGCGTGCGGGAGACATACTTAGCAGAAAGGGATAAGACGAGTGGAACTGCTTGGCTGCCATTGCGACTACACAACATTTGCCTTAATTGCAATTGGGGAATATCTTTTTGTGTATTTAAGAAAACTGTTTGCTTACATTACGAGTCATTGAAAATAGAAATTCCTGGTCAATTTCGTGCATTGCCGTCCGAGACGGGGAAAGGTGTGCTTGGTCAGTTCTATTCTTATATGAATATTTGTGTGGGTGGGTGGGGGTGTTGGGTAGAAGTGGGAAGGCTTGAGGGTGTTAAGAATAGTGGAGTGGGTGGGAATTAATCACCCATTGTGAGGGGGAGGTGATCGATTGAAACAGCACTTCCGGGTGAATAGTGAGTTCTGCCGCAAATGCGCATCACCGCCAACAGTTTGATGCAGTTGCGCCTGCGCCAACGAAGGAGAAATTGCACGCGTCGTTAATTCTTGATGGCGCACAATTCAAATGCACGTCACGCACGATTTGTTTGCGCTTTGTTGGCTTCTTTAAAACGAAAAAATGTTTGCCTCTTGTGCATCTTGTCGTCGCCAGAAATCTTAACCAAAACGGTTGGGCTGTTTAGTGGGCTTGGTGGGAGCAGTGAGTGATGCTTGATGTTACTCATGAACGATGGCGAAATTTCTATAAAAATATGAAAAACTATACTGAACCAATGCCCAACAAATGGGCCGTCACATCGAGTCCTTGCTGACATCAGTAATAGAGTTAAGTGGGTTGGCCACTGAATTCAAGTGTTCCTCTTTGTCCTAAGCGTTGTCATTTCTTCTTTGTAAATATGATTTGGCGCTGAGACGCTTTTGCGGCGGATCAGCGGCATTTGGATTGCGTAAACTTGAAGTTTTGCAATCGAAGCGCTCCAGTTCACAAACAGACATGGCTGCCAAGTCAAACAGTGGATGTTCTATGTTGACAAACGGATCGTGGGCTGATTGACATCAGGGTGGTATGCGATCCCTATCTTTAGGACAACCTTCGGCGTCAGTTTCTTTTTATGTTTTAATGAGTCTTGAAGGCGTTGGTTTTAACTATGATTGACATCCATTTTTCTCCTCACATCAGCTTCTAAATTTATATCCAGAATTAAATTCAATTTTCTTCGAAACACTTTGCACCTCCCACATGTCAATTTTCGAGCTGCACTTTTTCCGTATAAATTTTCTATTTCTAGTTTTTCTCTTGAATGCGGATGCTATCTCCACGATCGAAGTTTGTATACAAGATAAATGTTTCTCTGGGTCATGAATAACCCACCTGGCGGCCAGGTTGATTCGACCTTCGATAAGATGCATGTTGTAAACTGTATAGAATTTCAGTGGGGGTGAGCTAGGATTAACCATTTTCGGATTTCATGGATGTTAATAAATTATTTCTGTAATTTAATATAATAAAAAAATTGCTAGGTTTTTCGTCCGTTTTTTGTTGTTGAAAATTTGGTTTATGTAATATATAATAAAACAAAAATTATTTGCTTAAGAAAACTGAATTAAAAATTCTTCCAAAAAAAGAAGTGATCAAAAGAAACAAATCGATTCGCCACTTGAGAGTTCATCTGGTGCAGAGTCGTGGCAGGAAATGACGTAAATCTCCAATATTCAAATGAATTCATCGACCTTCAATACCACAAGAATGCAGCAAGCAAACGGTGAGCTGCATGTGCAACGTGCACATAGCGCATTTGAATTGTTGCACACGCACGTGTGGTCCAATGACGTCCCAGCATGGACCATTTAATGGTGGAAGTCATTTGAAAAAGCGGCGGATTCGCGCAGAACTGTGGCGCCAATTGCCAGCACTGAAACGGGACGTGTGCGCGGTTCTGTAAACTTAGCGCATTCGTCTCAACCGAAACGGATTATGTCAGGCTCGCCAACGGGCGCGTGTGATGTGATGGCTTGTTTTTTTTTTGGTGTGATGGCAAGTTCCATTATTAGACCATCCCATACACGCATTTGCAAATGCATCGATCAATGTTGGACGCAGATAAATGTTAGCGGCGCACAAGCAAACGTGGAAATTGCGACGAATCGAATCAGCTGATTCCACCTGAGCCGCATCTATCCCGAAATACCTGCGACTCCACAGCGTCTGATCATCATTTATGTGCGCACAAATCTTTTAAATCCACACAAATCCATAATGCCCAGCAGGTGGACTCGCCAAAGCCAATTCCAAAGACCAACACGCCACATCAAAGGTGGAGCTCGCTGCTTGAGTGGTACGCGGCATCCGCTGCCCATGTACCATACATGTTGGCTAGCGCCTCGTAAAACTTCACGAGCCTCGCATGAACGCCAAACTGCGTACTCAGTTCAGGCGTACTACCACACGTACTTACGATCTTAACTGTCTGGCCGTCATCACCGCGGATCCGTCTTGGAATTTTCGCGACCTACTGAAACTCAATTAACCGTCTCGGCCTCACCGTATTCCTGGCCAGCTCCAATAATGGAGAGATGTGTCGCCAAATGTAATAACTCATGTCGCCGCTCGTTTGACTGCAAATGCACCGCCATAAAATCCTCGAATGTATGCAGCTGCACTGCAATGCGACTTGCGGAGGCCTGGACATTTGATATTTGGCGGAATGGCTTCATTTTTGCTGTTGAATGGCGCGCCATGGCGCCGCAAGAATAATCAGGCGTGAGCCAAATGGTATGGCGACTGTGGGTGTCATTGAGGCAGGTGATGACGCTATATTGGGGGAAATCCAATGAGTAATTTTGGACAGGGAAATTCATTTGTTGTTTTGGCATTTGCGAAAACTGCGAAAATGGGTTTGAGAGACATGCGGGAAATTGAGATGGCAAAAGTTGGCAGCTTTACGACAAAATTGAAAACTTTTGTGGATTTTTCGCACCGGTATGATGCTCGATCGTGAATTTTGATAAACAAATTTCAAAATGGAAAATGGAAAAACTGCTTCTCAACAATTGAATTCTTTTTCCCAGCAACAACAGGCAAGATCATCCGGCAGAATGAATCATCAGCCATCCAGATCAACAACAACTTTTCTAACACATTTCTCGACATTGAATCTGCCTCCATCTTCAAGTGGATTACATTTTTATCCTTCTTTAAGTGATTGTTACCAATTTAAATGGCAAACGATTCTCCCAAACGCAGACATCATAACACTTAATGCCTTAGTGAATCCCATTGCTGGCCCCCGCTCTTCCCGGAATCCATCGCCATATACAATGATTGTTTGTCTGAACTCAATTACACCCAAAATACGTACATAAATCGTAAGATCCCAAAGCAACTCTTCATAATATCCGTTGTGCAATCCAAATATACACACGTCAACATGTGATGTAAACAATAATTTGTTTAGTTGGTAGCCAGCACGATTCGTCCTTTGCCACGCCATCCATCGATGTGTCTAAATGGATTGTATAGGATACCCGCCATCTGACACGTCCGAATCGGCCAGTACAGAAAACAGCTGCATACCAAGCCCCCCCGCCTCGAGGAGCGTTAGCGATCCTCTAAGCATGGGGCCAGGGTTCGGCCACCACAGCAGTGGCTGGCCAGTCTCCAACCCAGTCGACCTGGCGCGCATTCCAATGGGTTGCCAAGCCCTGTCCACCGATTGTGGTTGTACATCTTGTTTGTTTCTTCTGCTTGGATTTTGTTGGCAGCCGCATTTCTCGAGTACTATTCGCCCGCTACAAATTCTAAGACGTTGTCAGCGTCAGCAAGTCAGCAGCAGCAGCAGCAGCGGCAGCGGCAGCGGCAGCGGCATGGCACAGTAAAAAAATGTTCAATGATTCGGCAAGTTATTATTAAAACAATGCTATTTTCGAGTTTCCACTTAGCCACATTAATGAATAATCGTCTATTTCTGGCGGGATGCCGGAGTATGTGCTTCAGGTGATCTGACAATTGGCATATTTCTCAAAATAATATCTAATCTTATCTTCGGGCCGTCCGTACGGTGTGTGGCCAGCGGTTATTACCGTCTTATGTGGCTGAGACCGCCTGACGGGAGAGAGGGTGGCCAATCGGCGGTGGCGTTGCGACGCTGCGTCTTGTCATCTCAACGGCGGATACGAACCAGTCGAACGTCTTTATGTGCGGTGGATGAGCACGAGATAACCGACCGTTACTATAACTCGCCCAATAAAATCCTATAGAAAGGAGGCAGCCAGCCGGCGACAGAGGAGGCAAGTGGGATGCCTTTTGGATTCTGTGGATCTGTACAAAAGCCAACAAACAAATATTCAAAAATAAATCAGTTTTAGCAAAAATGCGGCTATTTTTAGAGTGGGTGGCTTCAATATTTGACGAAATTGAAGTTGAAAGTAAAATTAATGGTAGTGGGGCATAAGGGGATAAGGGGGGGGGGGTCCCTTTCCCTCGTAGGCCGTCTTATCAAAGATTTACTGCGATTTACTGCGATTGGCATTCTGTATGATCATCATTCTTCATTTTCTGTTTATACAAGATTTGACCGTGTATCTCTTATATTTTTCGCAATTTCTTTTCTTTCCCTTATTATTATTATTTTTTTTTTGAAAAAACATTTTTCTGTTTGATGATGGAAGTCTGGCGGCCGCAGAAGTTACATTGCTGATTTACTGGCCTCCATAAATATAAATCAAAGTGTGCCGAAGTGGGCACGAGAGATCACTTCTGACAGTTTGTTAGCATACTTAATGGATGGAGATTAATTATTTTTTGGCAAAATTTGAGATTTGTTTTAGCAGGATTCGATTTTTCAAAGTATTTACATCTGGTTTTCATATCCGCTTTTTATTTAAATTAATAAATGCATGGAACTTTCTTAGAAATTTTACGTATTGACTGTTTTAATAATTTTTATGGACCTTTCTTAAACTAATATTTGGTGTAAAGGCTGCGCAGGATCTGAGACATCTCTCATCATCGAATTCCCGCTCACATCCAATAGCGCCTCCAAATTGGTGTCGATGCAGGATGCAGGTGTGACTTATTGAAGTATAATCAAGACAATATATCCGGCCAAGAATATACACGCGATATCCGTGTAGTGTAAATATGGGAGCGCCAATTGAGATGATCCAGTTGATGGCGGTCTGGTGTGGCGCAGCGAAAATAATCGATCGTCAATCGATGGATCATGTGCCTAAATGTGCGCACCGGACTGGCTAGAACGAGCGAAAGGCGCAGCTTCTCAAGAACTGGCCGTCCATAGAACCTCAATATATCAATGAAGGTGGTGAGGGTGGGCCAGCTGGTGAGGCGAATCCGCCAATGACTTTCAGCGGAATTTGCGCGGAATTTCGTGCTCTCCGCTGGTGGATATTTGCGCGGATTTATGATGACTTAATTGATTTATTCTAGCTAGAAGCGATTAGTTATTTTGCGGAATAAATAAACAGTCGCTTCCGGAAATATTCGACAGACTTTACAGTGCATCCAATGCGGGAGATTATTGGAAATCAAGGAATTGTGCGATTTATTTCAGATTTTTTGGATGGTTGGCATCTTGTTGATATTTAATTATGCGAGATTTCTTAGAGTTCTACGTTTTTTCTTAGAATCGCAAGATTTATCCAATTTAGTTAGTTGGGAATTCTTTTTATTTCGCAGATGTTGTGAAATCAATTTTGAATAAATATTTGGAGACTTGTAAATTGTTTTATCTTTAATCCTGGACATCTTAGAAATCATATTAGAAGTGAAATTTTTCATTATAGTTGATTTTGGGGATTTGAAATGTTCATGGAAAGTTTTTGGTAAAATGCTGACAACACTAAGAAAGATCTTATTGAAAAGAAATGGAGAATTGGAATTTTAGAAAATCAGGAATTAATTGATACCCAAACTGCACTTAAGATTCAGTGTTCCAGTGGTAATCTGCAGTGACCTTATGAGTCTAAGAACCTCGAATTACCCGTTTACAATGAAGGCATCTAAAATTGGCATCAGAACGCTGAACACTCTCCTATCTGGCATCAAGAAGCTGGCCGAAAAATTCAGGTTACCGCAAGAATTCACTCATATATCCAAATTATTAAACGCACTTTAAATCATAATAAAAGCGGCATGTGGCTGATCTAAATGGGGCGATTTCCGTCACACGATCTTATGCCACAAAGCTTTCGCCGCGGCATCTTTCTTTTCGCGTGAATTTTCTGCAAGATTTGCGCTCGATGTTCCGGTAATCGGTTCCATATTTCTGTGACGAGGTCCACCCAAGCGCTTCGGCCATTTGATGCACGCCATTTATTTTCAACAAACATTCATTTCATTTTTGCCTGTTTTTTGTGTTTTTTTTTTTCTATATTTTATTTTATGAAAATTGTTGTTTTCTGTTGGTGCCTGCTAAAATATTAAAAATAAACGGGCGAAGAAATTGGAAGCAGCAGCGTCTTGTGGTGCGGCATAAATGAAAACGATAAGAATTCATTGAGCCAGTTGCCGTCGCTGCTGCGGCTGACTCAAATTCTTTGGCCTGGCCGCTTGGAATTATTTTCAGCTGCCTGCATCTGTAAACATTGTAGTGCTCTGGTATGGATGGGAAACGTTCGGGAAATTCGGTGATTTTCATTGCAACATGAAGTGCAAATGCATGTAGTTGGTCGCTTTTGCTTGTTTGTTGGCAAATTAGACGTGGAAATGATGTAGCGGAAGATGACATTGAGGCGGCGATAATATGTTCAACATTAACATAGGCAAATGAACATAAATAAATAAATAGTGCGGCGACAACATGAAAAGTAAGATGAAAAGTTGAAAATACCCGCCTGACAGAGGTGTATGGTCAGTTTGGGTAGGAGTAGAGTTACGAAAATAGAGAGGCGAAATTGTTGTGTGGGATAAACATAGAACGATTTATACTTACAAAATTAACGAGAAAATTTAAAGGCGCGCACAAGAAAATTACGGGTGGAAAGGAATGAGAAAAGACACCGAAAGAATTGGCTTTGGAAAAGCTGTAGCGGCGTTCAGGAGGAAATTTCAAAGAAACGAATATTTTTAGACTCGATGCGACTGGCGCGATGATCCGTCGCCGATGCCAGCGCCGCATTACGGCCGGCTAGCGTTAGAGAGCGTCGCGACGCACAGAGACTGCCCAAATGTACAACAAGTTGCTGGCGCAGGCGCAAATGCCTTCGGCCACTTTTCCTGGCGGAATGGCGGAATGGCGGAAAAGTGGCCAGAACAATGCACAATGAACGACAAATCAAATGATCGGGCAAGCCATTCAAATAGAAAATGGCAGCCGATGGAGTGGGTGGGTGGCGATCTTGCTTGGACATTGGTCGACTCAAACTGAACAATTGTCTTTGATTGTCTGGCATGCAAATCTATGTGAGTAAGCATTTATTTTTAAGTGACTTAGCTAGCTTTTGCCCACCTTTAAGCCGTACAGTCACGTCGAATGGGAAGATTTTGCGTGCGCAAAACTCAACGCCCGACGAAAATGCATCTTATAGTGAACTTTCTTGGTTTTCCTACCGCCAATTGCTGATTCTTCGGCTGCAATTGTGAATGAAAACAGCGCCAATTGATTGTGGGGCCAAACTTTTCGATTTCACTTCACGCCGATTGTTTTGGTTCAGATTAAACGAATCAATCGGGAAAAGTTTGTCCTTGACAATACTTTTACATGGGAAACTCCTACAAGAAAATTATAGTCAATGCGGTTTGATCCTTTAAAAACTGCCTGTTTTCCCTAAACAATTTTTTTACGAACAAAAATTCCTTTTTTTCGTTTCCGAAGAAGTGACTGTCCACCAGGTAGATTTGATGTATTTTAGGCACTTTTGTTATTGTCTTGAAAATGAATACTCAAAGGACCTTCAACCGAATATTGTCCAACTAAATGAGTTTAGGAAACGCGTCGTTTCTTTACAGCAAATTTTTGTTTTGTGCGATTCCCTCAACGACCTACTTAATAGAAAACAAGAGGCAATCTCAGCAGATTGTGAAAGAAATAAAGCTCGTCTCAATTTGTTGTGTCAGCCTTGACATTGATAGATGATAAAATTTAGACCACCGTCGTAAAGACTAATGACTGTATTGTGTTGTTTATTCGCAAAGTTTGACTTCCACGTATGAATTAGGCCAGTCATTTTCTTAAGTCAGAGAAATGCTTTTTTTTTTAAACAAAACCTAAATTAATTTAAAGCCAAATGTTAATTCAATATTGAACTTATGAATGAATTATTGGGTAACAAAAAAAAACTGGGGATTTTATTTGCTAAATCTTAAGAAACCAACGCGAAAGATTGTCGTTGCGTTGACTTCCTCATACAATTCTTTAGGGCCACCCCCGCACTGCAAATTTTTCACCAATTTCTCGGCTATTGCATTTGCCACAAGATAAGCTAAGTCGTGACGAAATCTTGAGTTGCCTTTTCAATTATACTACACGCATCGTTTCTGTTTCATTTAATACACAAGTTTTCTTCGGCGATATGTATTTTCTCTGCGTACATATGTGTCTCACACAGAATTAGAAATTTACGTGGGCAGAGAGATTTTTTTCCTATTTCCTTCACGGCGCGCATTTACCATCTTTCTTCAGCATGTTAGCGCGGTGCCTTGCAGCTGAAGTGCGCGCGCGCGCTTCTTCACCCCCAACCCCGCCACCCCAAAACGGTCGGCCGGTCGGCTATCGGCGGCGACGCGCGCGACGCTGTCGCAAGCCAGCGCCGCGACTATTTGAGAAAACAGAAATTTCTCATCGCACGCGAATCGGCGTTTTCTTGGTGAATTGTGATGGGAAACGATTCGCTGCCAGTACTTAAGTCGACTACGGAGGATACGGGTACGGGAGTTTAATGTTTTCAAAAAAATTCACCAAAAATTTTCTGGCAATAATTTTCTACATTTTTTTTTGTTCCTGTTCAATGGTCATTTTCCAATAAAAATTATTAATTATTGGAGACTTTTTATCGGGAGTTTTGTTGTTGTTGTTGTTGTTGTTATTGCTGAATGTCGACTAGTGGAAATAATCAATCTCAATTGAAGATCACAAATGTTTTATGGTGTTTTAAATTTTTTTTTATGTGATTTTGTGTGATTAAAAAATAAATAAAAAACAAACAATAAGAAGGTGAAATTCCTACGAAAAAAAATGTATAAAAAAGTTGTGCTAATTTTCAATTCTAAACAAAAAGACACAAATAAAACAATTTTTCTGTCAAAAAAACTGCATGTGCTTTTAAAAATGAAAATTAAACCGTCCCACCCTTAATCAAAAAAAAAAAAAAATCCAATGAATAAGAAACGGTTGAACGTGACAAACTGCAGAACCAGCGATGTTTCACACCTCAACACAATTGAATCTATCGGCAAATGCAATCTATTGGCCGACAGATATCGTCAGCTATATCCATCCATCCACATATGAAAATCGAACTAAAAAAACTTAATTATCGGGAGGATGTGGCACTGGCCAGAGTGTTTGTGTGAATGTGAATGCATATATATTTTATATATATATATATATATATATATATATAGCACCTGCCAGCTATTTCGGTGCGTTTCTGTCCAATTCGAATTTGAGTGAGTGGCTAAATCGCTGTAAAATGTCTTCTTCGTGCTGCTTGCAGAGATTTGGTACGGCCTCATGCCGACCGTGTGTGCCGACCGCCGATGCGGGATAAAAATATACGCATGCCGTGCTACCACATCTCCAACCATATGGTAATGCGAGGAAATTGCACGAGATTTTCACGGAAAAGTCTCGGCGAAATTGTACGCGCTAAGTGCCTTGCTTCGGCTAAGTCGAACACGAGAAACGACTAATTTTCACTACGGTCTGCTTTTTCATCCTTTCTCGTTTTATTTCATTCGATATATATGTATCTATGGGTAGAAATATATATATGTATATATATATATAGCGGTTCTTCCTTAGGATGGGTAGAAATTTTGTTTTCTGTTTCGATCAAAAAACCGCCATCAATCGAGAAGGATCGTCGCGAGTGGAAAAAAACCGTTTCAAATACAACTAGTGAGAAAACTGAACATTTCAAATGGATAACTCTATGCACATGGATATTAAATTATCTATATGTTTACGTATACTTTCACACACACACACACAAAAGAAATGTGTTTAAATATTTTAATTTATAAAAAAATCACCCACTCAACTAGAAAGTTGCAGTTCACATTTGAAATGTAATGGGAGAGAAGAAACAGTTTCAAAGTGCAAAAACTCCTTAAAATTCAACCGGGGAAAAAATTGTTTGTACTTTTAAACATTTAAAACATTTTCACATTCCTTGTAATTATAAAAGATTCGATTTCAATTAGCTGAATTCCATTTGATTCTCAGGTGGTTAATCACTTTACCTAGACTTTCGCCAATTTTCAAACGGTTTTTTTTTTGACAATAACAGGTTATTTTGGCATATTACATTTCAAGTTTTTGTTTTATCTCTCAACCTGAGATCTTTGTAGTAATTTTTCTTTGACAATTTTAAGTTCCTTAAATTGGCCGTTAGAAATATTAATTCAATGAAATGCATTTGGAGCTGCGTGGGAAATTCAATAGCGTTCCCTCTGTACTCACGCACACATTTTCGTTGTAATTTTAATTTTCTTGATTTTACTTAAATACTGCCACCCCAAAATGAGGCCAAATGTCTTTACATAATATTATTGGATATTATTGGAAAACTTATCGTAATATATACATGAGCATATATTGATGTATATATTAACATGTCTGCATGTATATTTGGATGGATAAAAATAGCGGAACTATAAAAACAACGGCCGAAAAAAAGATTCATCAGAAAAGATAGAAGCTACTAGGCGGTGCGCGTATACTACGTGGAAAATTGTAAATTATTGTAGAATAAAAAGCCGAATGGTGGTGTGAGTAAGTGAGTTTTCTTTTTTTTTTCTGGTACGGTGTCTCTGCGAGCTATTTTCGGCACGGGCCAATGTTTTTCCAACTGTTAAAATCTATTCGCCTTCTGCATGTATTTTCGTTTTGGAGGTAACAGTAGTTATCAAAAAAAAAAAAAATTATGGACACAAATACACGTACACACACAGCAACAAGTTAAAAAAAAATATTTATAATAAAAAACAAGTGTAAGATTCTAAAAAAAGAACTGTGAAAAATTCCACTGCAAAAAATACAGAAAATACATTTAAAATTTAGTGACTACTTAAGTTGAAATGTGAACAAAACAAAAAAAAGAAGCAACAAAACCAAAATGCAATTAAAAATTCAGTCAATCGACTCAAATTGCATATTTAATGTCATCCATATTTGAAAAACAGTGTTGGCAAAAAAAAAAAATAAAAGCTGAATTCACAGCGGCCAAATACCCAAACACGGCCTGCATTGGATTACACTTGGATTTAATATCGTATCGGTATTTATTGAACCCACCTCTATACATATAATATTTGTTTGCAACTGTATTCAGTTACTATGAGCCAAAAAAAGAGCAAAAAACGGTTATATAACCGCGTTTTGCGCAACAACAAAAAAAAACTGCAAAAAAAAAACAGCGTTTTTCAACCGTTTTTTAAGGTTAAGACCTTGAAATGTGACTATTTGAAAATATGACCAGATTGAATGATGACAGTTATCAGGAATTGTAAATCGATCAGGTGTAATTAATTGAAATGAGCTCACACGCGCACACATGTGCCTGCACACAGCTACAGCTGAAATTGAAGCAGTTGTGTAGTCGTGTTGATGGATAACCTAAAAATAAAACTGTCATCGTACCCGTTTGTGCCGCAGTTATCATAATATGATAATCTTTTTGGAATGGCAAGGTATTAACTGACAAGAAGCGTTGCCCAGTGTTTCGCATCAATTTTTTGGTTTTTCTAAAATCCTTTTTTCTACGTTAAAATACCTGTTCAAAATTTGCAAACTCCATTACGAAAACTGCTTTCAACTGGCAACAACTGCAAAGTCTCCATTATCACCACCCACACATGCAGCAGCAGCAAAAAAAAACGCATTCCTAATTGGTGGTCGCGCCATTATTTATGTCTGCCACACAAACAGCACATCTTATGCAGACGCGAATTTTCGCAAACTTGAATAAACGGTTAAAATTCCCAAGGATGTCCTGGGGTGAAATAATTTCAATGCAAAGAACAAGCACACGGCAGAGTATCTCATGATGTCAGACGTTTTCCGTTTCGATATTTATTTTGTTGTAGATTTTTGAAATTCTTGTTTTCAATTTTTTGTGTGTGAATAATTTTTTTTTTTGTATTATTTTTTTTGTTTTTGGAAATTTTTCAAACCGTTCTAAAAATAAAACGAATCGCACGTAATGGTAACATGAAGCCACGCCCGTACGGCAGCGCCCGAGTCGTCGACAGGCGAACGCGGCGAACGACTTTTCGTCGCATTCATTATGCCATTTGAATTGGGGTCATTTTCTCGGCCCCCCCTCAAAACACACCGGAAAGGATTCCCCAACTGGAATTGGACACAATGAATCCTGTACATTTCAAAAGCACATCGAAATTGGCATCGGATAAGCGCCGGCCAATGTTTATTGGGATGCATGAAATGGGTGCTTTTAGCAATGTGCAGATTCAATGTTTCACTTCCTGAATTGCACGAACATACCCTTCCAACTGACATTCACAAAATCGTTGATTGAACCCTGAAAACCTGACTTCCTTATCGTTCAACCAAAAGAAAACAAAGAAGGTAAAGCAAAAATGCACCAAATCGATGACGGTCTCAATAAATCGATTGCAATCAGGTGGAGCAGAGGAGCTGCAGGAAATTAAATGGGTTTAGATCGTTTCATTGAAATACATCGATGACACGCTCACTCTCGATCATCTTGGGGCGCTGCCAAGACATGTACTTCACCTACATTTCGCCGCCACGTCGTTTTGTGTGCTTGGACGTGTCCTAGCACATCCAACAAACCATTTTCAATTGTCTGCATGTGTATGTGGGTGGATATGCCCACGAACTGACGAGGACTTTCTATATGTTCTTCAAAATAACAGTTGCTCTGTGCGTCGTTGTCGCGTATCACGCGAATTGAGTCATTGTCACATAGTTCAGTGAAGCGGTGGGTATCCTCGAAATACCTTGGTGTGACATTGCTAAATGGGATCGCGCTACGTGCATCCATACGCCCACAGTCACGCCATTGCAATGATTCTGTGGCAGCAAAATGTGGCCCTGCCTATGTGGGCCACAATCGAAAATGCAACAGATGTTTTGCCGCTGCATTCCGTGCACATTAAATGATGCACATTTATTGTCATGCAGTTATGATTGCGGCCGGACGCCATTGCCAGCCGCAGATAGTTTCGCGACTAATGGGATGGCGTGTAGGGACGGTGGCCTATCCTTGTCTATGAGTATATATCCACAATCTAATGAGGTGGCATTCGCTGGCACTGCACTGGTTGCAATTTACGATATGCGCGCACCATTTAATATGCACTTTTGACGATTAGTACAGGGCAAACACCCAGACCGTGACGGCAATTAATTTGCTACTTTGCTTTTGTTTCGCATGTGCCGCCATGGTAGGAGGAGTTGAAGCATCACAATTAATCATCTTGGCCCGATTACAATTCAATTCATAATTTAAGAATCCTTAGAATGTCCTTTCAGCCCACGCGACATTGTTATTGCCAACTAGGATTTTATTTAGCGGATGAATAATGAATTCGTTGAATGCGTCCACCGTCACCTTATAGGAATCTTGTGATGGCTGGCATTTCCTTGGTACTTTCTCGAAAGATTTATCGTTGAATGTTCGGTCACTTGCCAAAAATAGGGAAGCCAGTAACGAATTCCATAACTCATAAACAAATGGCCATTCAATATGACAACAAATCGGCTCCCAAAAATAACTCACCTGTCACATATTTGTGGTGGGGCGATGAGCAACGCCAATCTATTCCCAGCCACCCATTTTTGACGCTGTTATTATAATTAGTCTTAAAATACATTCATAAACAACAGTCATTTGTCACGTTCATCACACCCGAAATGCGTCACCTGGCCGCGCCAATGCAACTGCATCACAATTGCAGACTGTCCGACGTGCATCAATATGCAACGCCATCCCAGTCACCTGCTCGCTAGCTGTAATTTCACTTTTAATTGCTCAATAGAGATCCCCACCATAGCCTTTCTTGGCAGCGAAGCGGCATCATTCAGCTTCTTACATGTCGTCTTTTCCTTTGGCTGTTGTGCAAAGAAACCGCCCGCACTCTCTAGTGGCGATCTCGTGCTTTGCTCTTACTCAATCGTTGGCATTTCGATAATTGCCACTGAGAAACGGCATTCCGGCTATGTAAGAACACCAGAAAACGAGGCAAAAAGAAAAGAAAAAAAAAAGACAGAAGGAAAAACTAAGAAGAAATACTGTAGAATCGGCCAAAAACAGACAAACGGCGCGAATCACTTCAATGAATAAGGATATGAAGATGAGCGCGCCGACGTTTTCTTTTAATTATCTTATTTCTGTGACTGTTCTATATTAAGAACGCGACGCTACCGTTCATTTCTCGTGTGACTGAATTGCTCAGCGATGCGGTAATAATATATCTCATAACGCAGACGGTGCGAAGATGGTTCTAAAATTGACATAAAGACGACGATTTGCATATTTGGACCATATTAAACGTTGGCTAGCCAAGTGCGGCGCATCGCGCTGGATTCTGAGTGGCGGACAATGAACCTGGCCACATCCAAAAATAAGTTGTCGGCTCTTCGGCAAATTAAGCCATTACCACCAACAATAAATAACTCAATTTCTTAACAACGCAAACCACACATCAACTTAAAGACATTGTAATAAGCCAAGTGCGAACTTTCACATCGTTAATGCTATTTCCAGCGCTATGCAACGACCGTTCCTTTGTTACCAGCTGCAGCCTGCATTTTATGAGCATCTGCGATTTTATCGGCGATGAATTTGATTGCACACATAAATAACATACATTAGTAGAAGCCGTTACATATTAATTGAGACATTATCTCATACGATTTAATTAGGTAGTAACTGATTTGAACTTAAAGACGTTTGATGAATAAATTGTTTTGGTGTTCAATGCACTTTGATTTTTTTGTTTATTATCTGCCGGATCGAACCATCCTCAATGTTTTGAAATTATAAATAAATAAAAAAAGTGTTTAAATAATTGTAATAAAAAGTGACAAAGATAAACATAAAAGTGATCATTAATGGACGATGGACCAAAACAAAAAGTGACAATTGAGATTGATAATTTGACATTTCGTTAAAAAATATTTGTAATTGTGATCATTGAACGAAAAATTGC
The DNA here is from genome assembly GCA_026546915.1 of Sylvicola fuscatus. Classification (NCBI taxonomy): domain Eukaryota; kingdom Metazoa; phylum Arthropoda; class Insecta; order Diptera; family Anisopodidae; genus Sylvicola; species Sylvicola fuscatus. The sequence goes on along the minus strand of JANSTS010007943.1, from coordinate 72,370 downwards.
CAATTCCCTAAATTGTTAAATTGTTAAATTGTTTGTTAAAATTAACTAAATTCATGAAATTCCCATACAGATACAGAAGGCATCGAATTCGCATAAGGGAGACACACATGTATTGATTGTAATTTAATTACAATTTAGAGAGAAGTGCTGATATCGACATCAGACACACCAAAACTTGATTATTTTTTTGCGAGAGTAAAAAAATAAATTAATCGAACCAAATTTAAACAAAACAAAAAAAAAAACACAAAAAAAACCCAAAAAAAAACAACAATTTTATAAAATAAAAAAAAACCAACTTAGTCACACAACCGTGATAAGGATCATCGACGTTTGGTGGTGGACAAATAGAACGCAACATCAACACAGGAACCACCTGACAGCCAAACCAAAGAACCCGGCGAAACCCGGACCAATTCATACATACAATTCGATTGATATAAATGCATAAGCATGGGAGTGACTGACGACTTCGCTCCCAGCTTCACCAAGAAACCTCAATTGAGCCAAGAGGATGACGGTAACCGTCTAATATTTGAGTGTCAACTGCTGTCACTGCCGAAGCCCGAGATCGAATGGTATCGCAGCGATGAGCTGCTCACTGAGGATGCTAGAACCAAATTCAAAATACAATCCGTAGGCGACAATAAGTTTACTGTAGTATTAGATCTCGACGATGTTGTTGAAACAGATGCCGGACTTTACAAAGTCAAAGCTAGGAATAAGATGGGCGAAGTATCCGCCTCGATCAACTTGAACTTTAGCCGTGAGTATTTTCAACTTGCTCGTCTTGTGTGTGCCTTCTATTTTCTTTCTTGCTCCTCGATCTTTACTCCACCACGATCGCAGCGTCGACGTCGTCGTCGTTGTCGTCGTCGTCGTCGTCGTCGCTGTTGTTGTTCTTGTCGTCTTTTGCATCAGATCCTCCACATATCACTCATGTCAATGTTTCAAATTGTTTATAATGGCGGCTATTTTTAGTTGTAGGCTATTCGATCGTCTTTTATATTTTTCCGATGTTATCACTTTTTCTTCTTCTTCTTCTTCTTTTTCTTCTATTCCCCTTTTCATACATTCGTATCGATGGCAAGAGTAATCGCCCAGCTGTCAGGCTTTTTCGACTGTCATGAGAAACTGCTAAATCTTATGTGAGAATTCCATTCATAAAAAAAAAAAAACTTGAAAATAAGATCACCGTTTCTATGATGCAAGCGTTTCATCGGAAGCAATATCTTTAAACGTTTCTCTATCTTGTTCTTAAATTAACTGCAATTTTTATAGACTTAATTAACTAATTTTGTGCACTTTTTTTGGAAAAAAAAAAAAAACAAAACAAAAAATAGATTAACTTATCTTATCTTTCATCTTGTATCAAATATTTCAGCGGCGGACGAACCCAAAGAGAGGTGAGACATTGTCAGCTAGCAATTATGCCGTTAATTTGCAGTATTTAGCTTCTTATTGTTTTTTTTTTGTTTTACCGCAGTAAGATTGCGGTAAGCTTTCGCTTGCCAATATTAGTTTTTAATTTACATAGCTATTTTATGCAAAAAAACGAACTGCAAGGAATTATGATTGTTTCGAGACACCTTGTGGCACCTGCTTTTCGTTAAATAGTCGAAAACTAGACAATTTTGTGTGTTTTCCAAAAACCGAATGCGCTTCAGAATCCGATCAATCAACTAACACGTAAACTTCCGGCGATCCAGCTGACATTTGACCCATTTAAATGTCACTAATTTAATTAATTATTCGTCAAAATGCTGATAATGTTCAAAATTAATGCTTTCTTTTTATTGCCAAGCAGCGAACTCCACTACGCAACGGTAAGTGCGCTTTTAACAACTCTTAAGAATATATTTTTTCAATAAGAAATGACAGAAAGTACTGTAGTTGCCTCAAACGGAACGGTTTTTTGTGAGACGGTTCTTTCTGCTGTTTCAACGCCAAAAATTGTCCTAATTCTGATTGAATTAGTCTTTTGTTTTTGCAATTTTTGTAAAATTTTGTCTGTTTTTTATTTTTGTTTTTATTATTTGCTAAACTCACCAGCAGCTGCACAATAATTAGTTTAGTTGTGTGAATTTTGAATAAATAGAAAACATTCTTTTGTGTAGACAAATCGACGGTATCGCGCCGACTTTCGCGAAAAAGCCCGCCATCAGACAGAAAGATGATGGAAAGAGATTGCTATTTGAGTGTCGTATTCAGGCAGATCCAAAGCCCACCGTCTCGTGGTCACACAACGGATCACCCGTGTCTGAAACGCCAAGACATAAGGTTTGACCAAATAATATATTTTGTTAAATCTCCCGATTCCCAACATTTTTGAATAATCTTATTTTGGAAATATGTACTAATTTTGAAAATACAAACTGTTTAGAGACTAAGACAATACTCACATGGAAGACTCTAAACTTTCTTTTTATACGATTAAAGAAATCTTTCAAGATGATTGCCGGACCGGAAAAACTGTTAAATTTGATCATTTATTGATTTTAAAAATACTTTTTGTTTTTAGATACTCTTCTAGTTTTAAGATCAGTAATTAAATGTAATGAATGACCAAATATTTGATCGATTGAAACTAATTTCTATCGAAAAGAAGGCATCAGCATAAAAGTTCGTTACTAATTAAAAATCACCTGTGTTTTCTTAAAGCTGACAATCGACAAGGATGGCCACTCATATTTCGCTTCACTTGAGATTAATAACGTTACCGTTGAGGATGCTGGTAAATACAAAGTGACCGCGAAAAATGAACTTGGCGAAAGCAACGCGACAATTAGCTTGAACTTTGACAGTAAGTACACACCATACCTTTCACTTAAACATACTTCTCTGACTATAACCGTACTTTTGTTGTTTTCTTCACTTTAATAATCTTTTTATTTTTCACTTCAAAATAATCAATAATTTTAAATCACATTTTAAGTATTTCATAAAAAAAAGCACAAAAATCTTGATTTGGTATACAAATTGGTTTAGAGAATTTTGTTTTTAATGTAAACATTCATTAATTATAAATCACATCCACATGATAATATACACGAAAAAACACACACAAACACAGACTTGTTATGTTTTTCAATTCGAAATGACCTTTGAAGCTGTCGTTTTTCTACTGAGGGTCATTGAAATCGTAAAATGTGATAAGTTTATTGAATATATGTGAATACAGCTGCAAAAGCTTTGGCAAAACAATAGAAAGAAAAAACATGACAAAAACATTCAAATTATATTTAAAAAAAAACACAAAAACAAGAACATGGCACAGCAAAAGAGTAATGTTTAACCTATCGGGCGAAAGAACTGTTTCAAGGAACCGTTCTTTTGTCGTGAGCTAATTTTGCGCAGTTGCTATACCGACAACAAAAAAAAAACAAACAAACTATAAAATTTACACAAAACAAGAAACGATACGAAAAACACATTAGGAAAAAAAATACATTTAGCTGCTCTAGTTCTTTTTAAAGTTTACATCATTGGTGATTAAAAAAAAAAACGCAATCAATTCATTGATATTGCATTTATATGTAGAAAAAAAAACATAAACAAAAACAATAAATTGAGGCAACAAAATGGCTAACTAACGCTTGTGGCATTATTTCACATTCAAATATGAAAATTTTCAAATTTTAGTTTTGTACACATTCATACAGATAAATCATTTGCTATTGACCTTGAACATATTTTTTCTCATAACTCACTCACGCAATAAGACAGTTTTTAATGGATTTGTTCACGTTTTTTTTCTGCGCACAACTGTTTTTGTTGGTTTCGGTTTTAGATTAACAAAAATTTCAAAAACTTACATGTTTTTTTCACAATAATTATTAATTCATAAATACATAAATTGCTTCATTTTTTTTTTCAAATATTAAGAGAAAAACAGAATCACAAAACTTACTTAGAAGTGTGGTCAGCTAGTTGATTGTGTTTGACAGCTCATCCTAACAAAAAAATTAATCGAAATATTTGTTAAGACTTTTTTCATCTACTTTTTTTTGAAATCATATAAAAAATGATAAGCCTAGCCAAGAAAAATGAACTTAAAACAAACAATTACGAATTGTAATTATAAAACAATATAATCTCATAAACATAAAACAACGTTCAACAAATAAAACAACTTTACTTATAATTATACATAATTAAAATTAATAAATAAAGCACAAATTTCGCGAAAAAAAAACAATGTGAAAATTGCAATTAAAAATAATAAATAAAAAACACAAAAAATAGCCATTTTTTGTTACAACTTTTGTTGTTGTTGTATTGTTACAAAATTTCATTGACAAAGCAATTTAAAACAATCATTATCAACTCGCAACCAGCAAATAAATACAAGCAAAAACAAAAGAACAACAAAAAAAAAACAGAAAAACAAATAATGATTTGAGAATGTCTCACAAGTGATGAAAATAATAGAAACGGACAGTTACAGAGCCGCCAAGTGTATTACAATGAAAGTGTGTTTTTTATATAATATCTTTTTGAATTACTCCATATTGCTAAGGGTGAAAATTGTTCGCATTTGTAAAACAACAAACCTTTAGACCATAAAACAAGAAAACAACAAAAAAAAAATGATACAGAAAATCGCAAGCACAAAAACGCAATAAAACCAAAATACCGCAAATTTATCGGCGCGATTGAGATAAAACATTGTCTTAATATGTATGAATATGACAACCAAATTTAGGCGATGAGGCTCCTGTTCCTGATGATGGTATTAAGCCCACATTTACCGAACGACCTGTCATACGACAAACAGATGATGGCGGCAACATCACGTTTGAGTGCCGATGCGTTGGAGATCCCAAGCCAACTGTTACTTGGTGAGTTAAGATTTCTTTACATTCATTTCTGTATAGTTCCATTAAGACGAACTGTTACTGATAACAGTAGCACAACAATAAACTGTTTTAACAATTTCTGTAATGTAGCAGAACAAAATTAGAGATAAATTTGAAGAAAAGTTTTGTTTAAAACGCATCATTTTCTCTGTCCGATTCGCAGGTTCCACGGCAAAGAGGAGGTCAAGGCGAGCGGACGCTTCCGCATGTCGCTCGAACTAGACCAGAAATTGTATTACATGGCACGCCTCGAAATCTCAAACGTTACCAACTCTGACAAGGGTGAATATAGGGCGGTAGCCAAGAACAAGCACGGCGACGGTGTGGCAACGATAAATCTTAACTTTGAGGGTGGCGGCAAACCAAAGTATATCCATTTGAAACAAGCAAAATTATTCCAAAAAAAAAAAAAAAAAAAAGAAAAGACAAAAAGGCTTCCCACACCGATCCTTTCAAGAACTCTTTCGCTCACTTTCTCTGCCTCCAAATCATTTTCCACCAAACGTTGAAAACCCACCACCCACCTCTCACTACCCACTCACGCTAATCCATCCGCACCAAAGCATAAATGAACTTTTTTCTATTTTCTTGAAGTCAACAAAGCCTGAAGACAAATAACTACAACGATTATATATCATTTGTCTATTGCCAATAACAGAATTCCAGACGGTAAATCACCGCGTTTTCCAAAGAAGCCTACCATACGCCAGGAGGGTGATGTGCTTATTATGGAATGCATACTGGAAGCGAATCCAGTGCCAGATATCACTTGGTATCAAGTTGATAAGAAATTAACAGACTCACCACGTCTGAAAATGTTACGCAAAGCAACGGCCAAAGACACGTACATATTAACATTAGAAATAATGAATCCGACACGCGAAGATGGTGGCAATTATCGATGCAATGCATTTAATGAGTTCGGCGAAAGTAACGCCAACATCGCACTTAACTTCCAAGGTACAGACTAGCTTCCGCCTTAAATACTCTCTCTCTTCTCTCTCTCTCTCTCTCTCTCTCTTTCTACAGACATTTGTCTAATATATTGAAAGATATGTATGTAGAAAGACAAACAAATATCTTAATAACTAAACTTGTAAAAATTATAATACACGTAACTGTAAGAATAATATTGTTGTGAGACGTTGACGACGGTAAGTACCGATGGGAGACAATTAAGACGGCTAGGTTTATTCATATCAATCAATGATAAAACAAAAGAAATTTACTAACTGCAACCCACAAGTCTTGGTACAACCAAAACTTTTCACTTAATAGATTTTGTTTTTTATGTTTTTACTCTCTTTCACTCAAATCCCACAAAACCAAAAACCATTGAAAATCGCTCAATTCCTTCAAAAATCTTACTACAAAACCTACCACCTTAGGCGGCGACGATGCAAACGGATTTGCTCCATCGTTCTTGGAGAAACCTCGCATTATACCAAACGAGAATGGCACCTTGATTACAATGAAGTGTAAGTGCAAGGCCAAGCCGAAGCCAGTGGTGACCTGGTTCCGTGGCACTACCACCATCAAAGAGTCGACCAAGATTCGCATCAAGACGGTGTCCCTAGAAGAGGACATCTACGAACTAATCATGGAGATTAAGGTAAACGAAACGACTTGTCCAGTACTTTTATGTGTGGGTAATCTGGGGAATGTTATGTATAGGATCCGAGTGCACCAGATGGCGGCGCCTACAGATGCCACGTGAAGAACGAATTCGGCGAGAGTAACGCCAATCTCAATCTGAACATCGAGGCTGAGCCCGAGCCCGAGGGTGATGGTCCAACGTTCGTCGAGAAGCCACGCATTGTCTCCGAGAATAATGGCAAGCTGGTGATTATGGAGTGCAAGGTTCGCGCCGATCCACGTCCAACAATCGTTTGGACCCGTGACGGCTTGACCATCCGGGAGACAATGAAGACCAAGATGACAATGGTAGAGAAGGAGAACATCTACTATATTCGCCTGGAATTGACCGATCCCGGCATCGATGACTCTGGATTGTACAAGTGCAACATCAAGAACAATTTGGGCGAGCTGAACGCCAATTTGACACTTAACATTGAGAGTGAGTATAAAACGGGCAATTGTCAATTGAACCAACTTTCTGAATTTAACCAACTTTCTATACAGTTATTCCGGTGATTAAGGACAAACCAAAGATCATTAAGGTGGTGAAGAAGCGCACCGTCATCATTGAGTGTGTGGTCGTGTCAAAGTTCGAGCCCAAGTGCACATGGTTCAAGGAGTCGAGCGCCATCAAGGAGGGCAGCCGTCACACCGTGCAAATTCAAAAGGTTAAGGAGGGTGAGTTCGCCATTAAGCTGGAGATTGCCCAGTGCACCGAAACCGATAAGGGCTCCTACAAATTGGTGGCCAGCAACGAAAAGGGTGAGGCCACCTCACAGATTGTCGAACTGCTCGACATACCAGCTGGTGAGGAGGAGAAGAAGGGCACCAAGCCAGTTTTGGCGAAGAAGTTGACCGATCAAACGTGCGAGGAGGGCCAGTCATTGGACTTGGTTGTCGGTCTCAAGCAGATGGACAAAAAGGTCAAGGTCACCTGGTACAAGAACTCCACCGTTATCAAGGAGTCACGCGAGGTCATCTCATCGTTTGACGGCACCATTGCTCGCCTCAGCATCACCAAGTCAACTATCACGTACAGCGGCACTTACCGTGTGGTGTTGATCAATGAGTTTGGCCAGGAGGAGTCCGAGGCGAAGGTGACAATCACCAAGAAAAAGGAGAAAAAGGAGGAGGAAGAGGAGGAGAAAAAGAAGAAGGTCACCAAGAAGAAGACCGTAGAAGAGCAGAAGGCCGAGGAAGAAGAGGAGAAGAAGAAGCCATTCGATGTCAAGTTGAAGCACGCCGAACAGAATGTGCCTCAAATTTCGGTGAGTAGTCCATGTTTTGTTTTGTTTTTTTTTTGTTTAATAATTGTTTATTTATGTATCAGTCCTATTGTTTGTAAATTGACAACAGTGACACTTGGAAGATAATGTTATCCAGTAATTAAGATCCAATTTATGTTTCATCGATCATTTCTATGTTTATTAATCAAATATGTGTTTTCCCATTTTTTTCTGTGTATTTTTTCCATGAAGGAGGAGGAAGTTGGACAAGTTATCGAGGAGCAAACGGAACAGGTAAATAGTGACTTACTAAATATACTCATATCCCAACACTAATCAGTCTTGTCATGAAGAAATTGACTAACCAGGTGATAAGTATTCTATTGACCAAAAACAAACGTGCCCCTGAAATGTTTCTGTCGAGTGTCGGTCTTCTACCAATCCTGATCCTTCTTAAATACAATAAATAAACATACATACTCACACTCACAACATACACACAAAAATACACAAACAAACATTCATAGGTGCAGCCAGTTGAAATAAATGAAAAGGCCACACCAAAGAAGCCAACTACCACGCTAGACGAGGAGGTCGTCATCGAGGAAGTCGAAAGCGACGAGGACACTAAGACGTCCGAAATGGTGGCCAAGAAAAAGGCCGACAAACCGGTGGACGATAAAAAGAAAACCACCGAAGAGGCAAAGAAGCCTGCCGAGGCGGCCAAAAAGCCTACAGAAGAGGCGACAAAGAAGCCCACCGAAGTGGTCAAGAAGCCGGCTGAGGTTGCAAAGAAAACCGAAGAGAATGCCAAGCAACCGGTCGATGAGCCTAAGAAGTCGGCCGATGAGCCCAAGAAAACAGCTGATGCGCCTAAGAAATCAGCTGATGAGCCTAAGAAATCAGCTGATGAGCCCAAGAAGACAGCTGAGGAGGCCAAGAAGACCAAAACAGAAACTACTACACTTAAAGTAGAGGTACACAAAAACACTAAAGCACAAAACTATTCTTTGCACAAGCATTTCTTTTGCATACGATTTTTCTTTAAAAATCTTTACACTAATCCTCTTTCTGTACACTTATTTAGGATGCTAAGGCTAAGCCTACACAGAAAGAAGAGGTACATAAACACACAATATTCTTATACCCAATTCACTCACAAAAAAAACAAAACAAAAACAATGCTGAACGCATTGACCTTGAATCCATATAAAAATAGTTGATATACATTACATTAAACACAATCCACACGTCCTTATACTTTTAGGTAAAACCTGAAGCTGGCGTTGAGAATGGCAACGTTGAGCCTGACGCTGAGGTATATAAGACAACAAACAACCAATCACTAAATTTTTTCCTTTCGAACACAAACACTTTTAACATCCAATCGTCTTGACCCAAAATTTGTGGAAATACCACTTTTGTTTCGTTGAGTTTAACCGTTAAATTGATATGAAAAAAAAACTTGAAAACTTTACCCTTTTCAACCAATTAATTTATATTTTCTCTCTTTTTTTTCTCTCTCGCTTTCACTCACTCGCTTTCCTGATTACCTGAACAGCACTTCGAGACCGAAAAGGTTGACTTGCGTCACGTTGAGGTTAAAAAGGTAAGAGAGATCTTCATTTATATCTTTTCTAATTAGTTTTTAGTTTAAATTAATTTTGAAAAAGTTGTTTAAAAAAATTATCAGGACAGGGTGTATAGATTAAGATGAAAACAAAACAAAAAATCGACTATTTGTTTTTTTGATTTTTGAACAAACAAATATTGTTAGAAAAGCATTATTTCAACCCAACGAAAGTTACACTAAAACATGCAAAAACATAAACAAATTTATATGAAACAAATACACTAATTACACTCATTACAATCAATCAATAAAATAAAAAAAATACACAGGATGAAGAGAAAGACAAAAAGACACCAACCAAAGACAAACCAGCCACCAAAAAGAGTGAAGTCACCGCCAAGAAAGAGTCCGAGGTAAAACAACTCTTGCTATTTATTGTCGTCGTAAAACATTTTCGTACAGCAAACATTAAATATTCGTTTCGATGTTGTAAAAGCTTTTTTTTTCAATCTCTACAACAGCCCAAATGACAATTTTTTGAATGGGCTTTTTGATATTGTAGAACTTGTTTATTATTTTCCATAAAAAAAAAAACATACAAAAAAAAACTCATTGATTTGTTACTTGAATCTTACGTACGTGCTAGGCCGCCAACGAAGTTAAACGACCTCCATTAAAAATTAAATTAAAGTTTGATAGTCCACTTGAGGTACAGCTACGTCCTGTCAAACGACAGTCGTTTGATAAACCCAGGAAGGTATATATTCACATCTCGATCACAAATTGATCCTCTCTCTTAAATTTTATTGAATCTTTTTCTCTCTCTCACTCTCTCTTTCTCTTTATCTTGCTCACTTTCTCAGGCTCATACCTTTTTATGACAATTTACCACTTTAATTACTTTTCATTAAATAAAACCTTATTGAGTTCATTATTCAAACGAACTGTTCTTCTTCTTTCCCAAAGACTTTTCTTTTCTGTGGTTTTCCCTTTAGTCCTTTTCAATTCAGTCGCCATTCTGTTTTTAATGAACTTTTGTACTTTAATCTTCCGAAACTAATTTCACCTGATCTGTGAGCACTTTTCATTCTCACGCTGTATCTTTAGTGGTTCTCTCTTTTACTTTACTTCTATCAATATTCTCTCAATATTTTATTATCATATAATCGAAAAGCAAAACATATGTTTTTTTCCCCCACATGAGATTCTTCTTATATAAATTTTTTCTCTCTCTTGCCCTCTTTCTCTCTCTCTATCTCTCTCATCACAAATAAATATTGTTTTATTTTTATTGTTGTTAAACATCACAAAAACTTTTGAGAGTGCCTGTGTTTTGAGATTAAGTGTTGAGTTCTCTCTAATTTTTTGCTATTTCTCGCAATTACCACAAAACAATTGAAATAACTGCACTTTGGTAGCGACCCGTTATTAGATCCATCAGCTGAGCGCAAATTATGGTTAAGTTATCGATAAATCGACATATTTTAATGTTCTCCCTCTCTATCTCGCTCTTTATTTGGTATTTCTTTTTCTATCTTTTTGCTATCCACAATTGTATACATATTGCAGCTGATTTGCACAAAATTCTATAAATCTGTACCGTCAATATTTTGCGATTTCTCTGTCGTTTTCTTAACTGTGTTTTATTGCTCAAGTGAGAGTTTTGGAATGTTTTTGAGAAACGTGTTTCGATTGAAACAGATGTTGTCGTTGATTTTCTCGGTATTGTGGATATGTTTCTTCTATGTCTATTTCTTGCCTCTTAATTTTTCGAAAACAACAAAAAAACCATACAACAACAATACGCAGAAGAATCAAGAGAGCGTCTTTCTATGTGCATCTTGCTAAATAACTGGCCTCAAATGCAGTTAAAAAATCTGGCAATGTCGCCGCCACAAAGTGAAAAAGCTGTGTGTGCATTCCGTATTTATTCGAACAAAAAAAAAAACATCAAAATCAATCGCATCTATTGGAATTGGTCATAATCGCTGTGACAAAACTGTTATACATTGCTCATCCAATCAAAATTACATTAAACGTTTTTTTTCTCTCAGTGTATATTGAAATATACATTTTACAGAAAAGAAATATTTTTTTCCTCATCTGTTCTCATTCTTTGTCACTGTCTCTACAATAAAAATAATAATAATTAATAAAAAATATATTTATATAAATTTAAACCGCAAAAAAAAACCGTAAACGCATGGAGCGTTAAGATTCAAACAAACAAACCAAGACAATCGAATAATTAAAACGATTAAAAAGGTAATTTAAAGTTTTTTTTATACATAATTTGTCAATTTCGTGTCGTTTGTCACTTCGTGTGCTCTTTATATAATATCACATTCTCTAAGTTTCTGTTTCGAAATGAATCCTTTTTATTGTATGTTCTACTTTTTATAATATTTTTCTATTTTAATTAAACGAATATTTCAGTGATTAACTAGATGATTTTAAAAGTCAACACATTTTCACACTTTTCTGTTAGTAATTTTAATATGTAAATTTCTATTGATGTAATTCACTATTATTTTTTCCATATTTGTTGTTGCACGTGTTACACCTGTACCTCACTGTTCTTTTTTATGTCCCATTTTATGTAACCACCTTGTGTAGGAATCAATCTCTGTCAAGCAAGAAATGCGCCGTAGCTCCATTGTGCAAGAGGAGAAGATTGTCGCCCAAGATGGCAAGGTGACACGCAAATCGTCCATTCAGGTACACATCTCTTCCATTGTATTCTCATCTATCCAAATTTATTTTCTTATTTCAATTATGTGAATAACCCGTTGTGAAAAACGTTTAAACAAATTGTTATGTTTTTAAGTAATAATTTACGAACACAATTTTGTGTAATTTTGAGTGAACTCTGTGCTAAAAATGATTTTATGTAGGTCAATGAAGAGTCCAAGAGCGAGCTAAAGACAGCATCAATCGAAAAGAAATCGAAAGCGGTAAGCATTTACATCCCCATCCCCACCTTGTTCCACACCCACACAAACCACCCCTATTTCTTGTGGTTTCAAAACAGTTACTGTTCATTATTTATTTTTGTGTTGTAGTTTAAAAAAAAAAATTATTATGACTAATTTGTATATAAAAAATATTCTATTCTCTTTCTCTTTTTTTTCTATCTCTATCTTTCTGAACATCACCTCATCACTCTTCTATTTGTTTCGTATATAAAACTATCTACCATCTTCTATGTATACAAAAACAAAAACAAAAATCGGTCGATTCTGCAAAATTTTATTTGGAAAAAACATATGCACACAAAACACACAAAAAAACAAAACATAGCCGGAAGCAAAGCCGACTGCTGATAAGCCAAAAATAAAAACCGAAAAGATTAGCGAAGCCGAAGCTCCGGCACTCGCAGTGCCCGAAGAGGAAGCGCCTAAGGTGAGATTCAAAATTGTTAACGCTATCAAAAGCATCGTCAACATTTCAGGCCATAGCATTTAGTATCTAGTCACGCGAATTTGGTGCTACCCAAAACATGGGCATGGTAAACATAATCAGTAAGAGTCGCGAGAAATGCACGCATGATACGCGATTTGTAGCCAACCCCCCCAGTTGTTCTTTTGGCGCACAGAAGTGGATGATCGACCGTTATTTTACGACACAAAACACCCCATTCCTGAGTGGCATGCAACACCAAAAACACACAAAAACACTTTTTTGTTTTAGATTACACAACACTGACTTATGGGAGATCACTTAACTGTGCGACATCCTGGATTTACGCAATGTTAAGTGATTTCTCAAGGTCACTTTTCTATCTTTGACTATATTCATTTGTATATAAACATTTTTTCCATATACTTTTTATACTATTTTTCTAATTCTCATTAACTTTAAATACTAACCGTCTGTTGTTAATTTTCTATCTTCCCAAATATGTATATAAAACCAAATGTAACGGTACAAAACAAAAAAACACCAAATACTGTTCGAATCCGGTGAAATTTAACGGAACAAATCACAGAGTCCTTGGGCATTAAGGTCGGAACGATTGTTCGCACCAGCGCCGGAAACACTGCCGGTAGTTGATCTCGGTCTAAACGTAGGTTTTATTGATGATTTTGTAATCAATTGAATTGGATTATGTAAAATGTAATTAATGAAAACATACAAACATTTTTTTCACATATTTTGGACCAATCAAAAATATGCAAAACCAAAACACAAATACCCAAAAACCCGAAAAATTTAAACTGACGCAGTCATCGCCATTAGCATATGACCCGTGGAGATTTGTTCCGGATAAAGTCGTTAAAAATACTGACACTGACACTGAAACCCCTGTTGAAAACTCCTCCGTAGTACAACCGGTTGAAACAGTGGTTGAGGCGCCAAAAATCCAAAAATCGGTGATAGTAGACAAACCGGTAAGCAAACCGGACGAAAAAACCGTCGGCATGCCAGCTGAGACGGACATTGCTAAGGTTTTTTAAACTTGCACTTGTTTGTTGCCTTCAACCCAAACCCACCCTCAACCCCCTTTTTAATTGTTCTATAAACTTCTCTGTGATTCTGTCTCTCTAAAAACTGTTTGTCTATCGTCCACAAACTGTTTGTTGGTTTGTTTGCGTGTTTATTTGGCTGTCAATTGAATGCTTGCACTAACTACTCAATATTCATTGATAAATGCGAAGAAAAACGGAAAAGATGTAAAATCTAATTAATTTAGTAAAATTCCGATTATTTATTAATGAATATTGATAATTCTTTATATTTCACTACTAAAAATCGATATTATTAAGGTGACAAAATGTCCAAAGTCTCTTGTCTTCGATTATTGTGTCGTCCATCTGCATGCTAAGTGCGAGTAATTGTCCAAATGTTTGTCAATCACCAAAACATCACAAATTCATTCCAAATCACGTCCATTTGATGTATTTTGTTTCTTCATTGTTGCCAACGATTCTCAATTAAATTAAATGAAGCAGAAAAACAAAAACTTTACGAACGCGTCGCGACGTCGACATATCAAAATGCAACAAAAAAGAAAAAAGAAAAAACATCGCTGTCAACCCGCACAAGAGCAAAGTGGGTCACACCTATTTAACGATGTATTTCAAGCACATCAAGCAACATAAATACTTGAAATTTTAATAGAAAGATCCATGCGTTCGCTGTGTCACGTCGGCGTCGCGGCGGCAGGCAGCATAATGTAAATCTCAGCGAAGCCGTCACATTTAATGCAAAAGCAATTCGCATCAAGTGATTATTTATAAAACATAAGTTGGCGCGCCTCGTCCTGCAGCGTCTTGTGCGCTTAATTGCATAACAATTGCAGACCGCTGCCGCTGCCCATTTCTCCACAGTCCTGCTGCCAAGATGTGTACCGTTGAATTCCATCATTCAGATTGTCGACGTGACACATCCGGTAGAGACGCAGTTCGAGCCAATTGTCATCACGTGCCACTGCCTGCACTTCAATATGATTAATCTCTAATTGGACACCCACAAATCATGTCAGGCAATTTGCTCATCAACTCATCACTCATTATATGTTTACAGTTAGCCGAACGACAGCCGAATTATTCCGACAACTGTCGTTTTTCTGTTTTCCCTTTTATATATGTTGAATGTTTATCCAAATTTTATGTATACTCCCACACTGCTCTTTACAACAAAATGAACATCGTGATCGAGTTTAAATATTAATGTTTTTCTATTTTTATGTCCTTTTTTTTTGCACCCTTCCATCAACCCCAAAAACCCTAAAATTCCTGCACCATAATTGTGATATCATCCTGACATGAACGCCCGTCCGTCTGCCACTGTCTGCCTGCGGTGTTTTATGTGCACTGTTTGATGAACGTGTGTGAAAAAAAACCAACCAAAACCATAAACCATGGACCAGAAAATCGAGGAATCCCGTATCGAGGAGTTGCCTAAGTTGCGTAAGGTAGCGCCCAAGGTAGAGCCGGAGAAGCCCAAAGAGGAGCCGAAGAAGAAGAAGGTAGTCAAGCCAAAGGCCAAAAAGTACGAGGATCTGCCCGAGATACCCGACTACGAGCGTCCTGAACTGGAGAAGTATGAACGCAACGAGTTCGAGGCCAGCCAGCGCGAAAAGGCTATCTCGACACCAGTGTCACAGCCGCAACAGGCCACACCGTCGGTGGCCGAGCCCGCCGAAGATAAGCCCAAGAACGGCTTGCCCAAGGTATTTTCTTTTGCATTTTTGAACATCTGTATGAATGTCTTAATAATATTTTTGTCGGAGGATTTTTGATGCGAATGTTGCAGCCCTGCATGAGGGTTGCTGTATGTTTTGTGTATTGTAATAAGATCAATTTTCTTTTTGTAATTTTTTTTGTACATATTTGTAGATAAGTGAATGTTTTTTAGTTTTTGAACAAAATATTTGTTTATGAAAAATTGCTATAACAACTGTATATTGTAAACCAGAAATCATCCTTGGTACCTGAGCCAGAGCCTGAGCGTAAGCTTGTCATGGGCAAGGGCACTTTGCCCGAGCCAAAGCCTGCTGATGGTCCCATTAAACTTAAGCCACCCGCACTTATCACCCCAGAGGTATATTCACACAAAAAAAAAATATCCTTGAACCAAATTACCTCTCTCTCTCTCTCTCTCATTCTCTCAATGTACATAATGATAATTGTTTGCATTTTTTTTTGTGCTCCCCATACTCGTGTCACAATTGCCCCCCATCCAACCTGCATCGAATTATATTGAATGCACGCACGATCAACTTGAATGTCCAACTGCATACACACAAACAAACACACACAAACACACGAATGCACGTTCACCACCAAAACAAACTGAAAATTGTGTTTTTGTGCATTTTTTGAATGTGCCTGTCGTCCAATCAGGAGGAAGACGCGACACCGTTGAAGGCAAGTATTTTTAGAATAATTGATGTTTTGCGGCAGTAATTTAACAATCAAACAAATAAATCAAAAAAAAAACGATTAACTTTATTTTGAAAATCAGATGTTTCCGGTTGTAAATCCTGATGAAATATTCATATAAACTCATTGTCATCAGGGTTTTCGAACCGATTCATTGCGTTTCGCGCGATTAAATTGCTGCCAAAAAAAACTCGGTAAATTTCAACATTTTCTTCTCGCTATAAACATTTTTTGTCCATAAAACTATATTTGTATATATTACACATAAGAAACGACACAAACAGAAGATAATTAACACACAAAACAATTACCCATTATTATGTACACACAGCTTAAGCCGACTGTGAAAACAGTTGACCAAAAGGAGCCGAAAAAGGCCAAAGTGTCGACGGCTCCCAAGTACGACGCTTTGCCTGAGATTCCCGATTATGAGCGTCCAGTGTTAGAAAAGTACGAAGAGACTGGATTTGATTATAATAAAAAAGGAAAAGAAGCAAGTGTGCCCAAGAAGGTGAGATGACATCTGTCAATTAGTTCTCTCTGCTTACTCATCACAATTCACACAACAAATTATGCTTCAAGTGAATTTTTAACGGCTTTTTACGTTTTTTGTTTTTATTTCGCGACATTTTGAAAAGTCGTGCTGTCAGCTATTAAGCATTTTTCGGGAGCTTTTCCACAATCTTTTTTTAAAGCTATAGATTTCATAAATTCTCCAATAATTTCATAAATTTTCCAAAGCACTTTAAAACATAATTTTCATCAACATGAAACTAGTACTAAAGTTTTATAGCGCATAAATCCGAAGCATGGGCCGTCGCAAATGCTTCTATTCCAAAATAAAACAAACAGAACCGCTTCTACTTTATTTCCCGAATGGCATGAAAACTCTGCTCATTTTCCGACACATAAAAATGTATTTACATCTCGAATGGCTTAACAAAAATCACACAAGCAAGAACACCACACAGATGTAACACTTTTTAATTAAGACGCTACGTTTTTAATGCTTTTCAATACAATTCTAAGAATACTCATTATGTAAGATACATATTTTTAAATTTTTGTGTTTTCCGTTTTTATTTTGCTACGACTTTGACACATAGTTGTAAGAAATGCTCAGCTTTAAAAGTTAAGAACAACTATATTAATAATTTAATTAACCGAAAGTGTATAAATGTAAACAAAATCGTCCCGTTAAAATGCCATCGACACCGGTTGAACCGCAAAGCTGTTTATTAAGTGCTTTTTAATTGGATTGGCTTCAATTACACAAAGTCAAGTATGCCATTAGATGATGAGAGCTGGTTTTCTGCGCTTTTTGACTATTTTGAGCACATCAATAACGGTAAAATGGTAACAGTTAAGAGTGCAAAGATTCGTGGGCGTTTACACTGAGAGCAAAATATGCCAAAGATCAGCCGCGAAATTGATAGTCGCGCCAAACAATGTGAAACCGAGTCAAAATGAAGGTGTTTCGATATGAAGAGTTGATGTGAGCGAGATTAAGACGTTGACGACAGGTGGGAGAGGGTTAAACGTCGGGACGCCAACAAACCACACCAAAATAGAGGGAAACACCAGCTGTTGAGGTGGGGGACGATGAAAATGAATGAAAAGCCAGCGAGAACAGGGAAAAAGGGAAACACGGATAATAATGTAACAGTCAATGGTATTTCTGCCAAAAAATCTGTATTTATAAATCTGTACCAAGAGGCATTCTCACAAGAATATCAAACTAGGTGAATATCAGGCCTCAACAATTTTGCCACTGCGCGATTGTGACTTCAGAAATTCAGTTTCCTCTTCAGTTGGGCTGTTTTCTTCTGTTCTTCTGTTTTTACTTTGCCACAAAACGTGCTCTAATAATAATTATAATAATTATTATAATTTGCCTCAATAAAATACCGTTACATTCGTTTGATTGGCTGCTATTCGTTGTCGCCATCATCAAGATTGCTGCCATCTTCGTCATCTTGGCCGCAGCGATGCATTTCTGTGCCCTTCTCTCGATACCTTCTCCTTCTCCTTCTCACTCTTAACGCGTTTCTCTTCGTTTTCGTATGTAGCTGCACTTCAAATTCTATTGCACTTACGACTGTAATAATAATAATGAAAATGTAAAAGCAAAAAGCCAAAAAAAAAAACAGAAGTAGAAGAAAATATTAATAATTCCTCATGTGGCACAATGATGCATGTTGCACACATCATAATTGTAATATTTGCGCTGTTCGACTATGTCGGGCGGCATTGCAGGCATCGCGCCTCAACACTCGCGACGTTCTAAAAACGCGGTTTTTCGGCAACGGCTGTGAAAAATTATGAAATGTCGGTCAGAGAAGACAGTGCCGGCCGTTAACTAGACAGTAAAGTATTCGCGAATGAAATTCACCAAATCGCTGTGGCTAGCACACTCACTTATGCGGCCGCCACCGAATATATGTCTCAGAAAATAGCATAATTAACATATAAAAGAACATTAAGAAAAAAAAAGAAGAAAATAAATGAAGACTACAGTGAGAAGCAAGAAGAGAAATAAAACTGAACAGATAAACAAGAGAAAATATTTTTGGGAAATACTTTTCATTCGCTCCTTTTTGCGTTTTTCATTTCTCAATCTTCGGACTTCGCCTCCATCTTTTATTTGATTCTTCTCGCGAGCTTTCCGTCACTTATTTAACTTTTTTACTCGGCTTCTTTTCTTCTTCTTCTTCTTCTTTTTTTGTCATCTTCTGTCATTCTTCACTATTTTTTCTGCGCTCTTGCGAGATCCGATCTACTGACCGATGTATCCTAGTGAGCATGCGCGCACGCCTCAAATTATCGAACCTCAAATGTTATGCCATTCTTTAGTTTGCTAGCAAGAGCGGTCGAAGGTGGATAACGCGCTAACTCTTACGATTTCGTCTCCTTTGTGGTGTTCTGGTGTCAGTCTTGTGTTGGGCAAGAAACGGCGCTGTGGGTTGGCTGCTCGCCTTATTTCAAAACGAAACCAAAAAAAAAACCATTAAGTTGGTGTCGATATATTTGGGTGAATTGTGCTGGATCGAAGAAATAACCAAAAAAATAAATAAATTGGTGGAATATTATTATTTCTCTCAGTGTAGATTTGTGAATAAAAATCTTTGGGTGGAAGAAGTTTTGTGCTTGAAAGAGTTGCATTTAAATTTTAAAAAAAAAATACGAATACAATACGGAAAAGAAGAATAGACAAATCGCGGTAAAGAAAGTATTTTCTCGAATTTTCGCTGCAAAAAAAAAAAATAAAGGAGTGAAAAGAAAGAGCCGATGGGAATTTCTGTTTAAAAAAAAAATCAAATGGCAACGAAAGCATTTAAACGATTAAAAGTGAGATTTTTTTGCCCCACTAATTTTAGTTATTATTATTATATCATACTAATTTTATGAAATGCAAATAAAGAAAAAAAAAACAAATTTAATTTGCTTGTAGAAATCCTTAATAATTTATACCAAAACAAAGAAAACAAACTTGTGCAAAAACAATGATTATAACAAAATAAGGAGCGTGAATGCATTTTAAAATAAATAATTAATTGAATGTGATATTTATAATACAAAATTTCTTTTTCTAGTGAATATTGTGTTCTTAAAAATATTTCTAAAATGCTGAGAAAAACAATTATTGAAAATTCTCATATTAAATCAAAATACTAAAGTTTTTCCATTTACTTTTATTCCCAAATTTTTGTCCAATGTGCTCCTTTGGCCCTTGATTATCCTTGATACTCCGATAAAACCCGCTACTGTGAACAGGATGAAAAGAAACCACAAGTGCCCGAAATCAAGGCGCCTGGACCAGCCGCACCCAAAATCGAGGTCATCCGCGAAAAGAGTCCAGCACCGGATCGCAAGGGCTCTCTGGCGCCCGGCTCCGGCCCATCAAGTCGTCGCGGCTCACTGATTCCACCAGACGAGGGCGGACGACGTCCCAGCTTGTTGGTCGGCGACGAGGTTCGTACCCATTTCAAACCGTATATTTATGTTTTTCTCTGTTTTTACTATCTATTGGATTCATAACATAGATATGTAACATATGTCACGTTGATTCAAATCAATGTGAGGTGTTGCAAAATATTAGTGGTTTTATCTATTTCTTTTTTTAGATGAATATTTATTGTTTCTACTCTAGCACCAATATTTCAATGTTTGAACTGTGGAATCATGAAAAATCTCCTATTTTCGTTTGGTTGTTCTCTTCTACTTGTGTATTCTTGGATCACAATTTTGTGTGTTTTTTTTTTTCATTGTTGGTATCTGTTTTCTCATATGAGTATACATATTCGTGCCCCTCATCAAATCATTTGTGTAATTAAAATCTTATCTACCTGTAAATCTGTATTGTCATGCAGCATCCTCCAGTTATTCGTGGAACTACACGCGATTTTTGTGCATTTACAATGTCGCACCGAAGCCAGTTTGTCGCTCTTTCTGTCTCTTTTCCTACCTCTCTATTTTCATCCCTCCTCTCTATGTCATGTTGATGTGTCTCTTAAAAAAAAAAAAAAAAACTGCAAACACAAACATTCCCTTACACCAACACGAAACCCCCAAAATGAAATTGTGTTCTTACACATTTTGCTGGTAAAAATTTTGTATTTTTTCTGTTTCATACAATAGATTTCCTCATTTAGTTGTTGGTATTTAATTTTTTTTTTTTGCAAATTCACTAAAAACAAATGAACCTCCTAGAATTATTTAAACTTCACACACAACCATTACACACACACACACACATACACACAAAACCGCCAACGACTCCTCTCCAAATGATTGACACAAATTAAAAAGACTGAATTGTACAAGGACACCACAGCTCCAGATTAACAACGCCACTTTTACGTTCAGTGTACACAGCGCATCGAGTTGAGTGCAGATGCTACACTGAGCTCAATCTAGCAGCCGAATTCAACCACCTGTCGTGCAGAACTCATTGATGGATTTCACTGTGTACATTCAATGATTCTTCACACATTCCACTCAA
This sequence comes from Sylvicola fuscatus, assembly GCA_026546915.1. Taxonomy (NCBI): domain Eukaryota; kingdom Metazoa; phylum Arthropoda; class Insecta; order Diptera; family Anisopodidae; genus Sylvicola; species Sylvicola fuscatus. The sequence continues at coordinate 51,185 of JANSTS010007943.1, read as the reverse complement.
TCCCTATGTCCGAGATTTTTATTTTTATTTTTTTGAAAATCAACATCTTCGAGACGCTGTGCAAAAAAAAATGAAACAATGAAAAACGACAATAATGTTTGTGAGAAATTATCAAATAGAAAATTTTATGACAAAAGTGTCTGTTTTTCATTGTGCTATTCCTGTTATTATTTAATGATTGGAATATTCATCAAGAAACAACTGTCTAAACGCTAATAAAAGCAACATACAAGTCACCCACCTTACCTTAATTATATCTACAAATAACACACGCAATTTCACACAAATTTTCATTCGCTATACAGGAAAAAAGAAAACTCCGTCCCGGTGAAGTTCTCGAAGAGAAAAAGGTAAAAAGAAATGCCGCCGCCGCCGCCTTCTAATGTACAATCAATAAACTGAAAAGCAAAAGTTAAACAAGAACCGTTAAAAAATTCATCAAACCGCATAATTAAACCGCAAAACAGCGATTGCTAAATTTGTATATGTATAACAAAAACAAAAACGTCCTATCATTAATTGTGTATGAGTTACGTGTCTCACGAGAAATATCTTGAAATAACGGTTACATTAAGATAATTGCAAAACAATAATAAATGGACGGTTGGCATAATAAAAATAGATCGCCAGTTATGCTGAGTCAAAACTCAGCTATGTTTAAGAAACGCATCACATACACATTTGAGCATATGAGTGTTTCGTCATTCGGTTGTAGGCTATGGCCATAATTGCAACTTGTCACATGCATGCACTGAACATTACGTGATTTCGCGTTTAAATATAGACCTAAGGGTTACACATACGTTTTTGAATAACGGCTTTTTTATTTGTTTGCTGTAGCCAATTAAATTATAATCATCGTACAATTCTTCTGTTTTTCCTTGCAAGTTTAATTTTTCATAAGCGCGATTTCAACAAAATGTCCTTTTTGCGCTTATCGTGACTCAGAATCAAAAAAACCGACAAGAAGCGAATGGGAAACAAATCCCACCAACGATATGAATAATGAAATGATTTTAATCGTCATTAATTTTAATTGCGAATTGTTGAAGATTTAAGATGATTATTAATAATTCATCAGCTATATTTGCACTTGGCGTGTCCTAATAATACCGTTCCGCTCGTCGTTTTCCGTCCGCAACAAAAGTCGCGCGACGCGACGCAGCGCAATTCCCTAGAATATGTGTCACATATGGGACCCCAACATAAATTTAATAATTAATGACAAATTTATGTTAATTTCATAAATGACATGCGACGCTTTCAACGGGCAATAAATGAGATGCGGGAGGTGGTAAATTGGATGATGATATATTGCTGAGACAGCATTTATGCTAACTTAGTCACCATTCACATAAATCAATTGTCAGTGGGAAATCACCAATATTTTGTTCAGTGTCGTACAATCCAGCAGATACACTGAGAAAAAACTCATTAATTTTTAAATGATAAATTAAGTATAAGTGAAAAGTCTTAAAACCACCCAGCAATGATTCAGGATCACAATTTCGGTTCAGCTCAATTTGTTTTTGGCCAAAATTTATTGCCATTTGCAAATAGCCATTTCTCGCTGCACGTTCGATCCTAAATCATAAGTCACAACCTAACCACAACATCGAAAAACCTTTTGGCTTCAGATGGTTTGATGGCAATTAAAATATCGAACATATGTTCTCGTTATGCTGCGATATGGTTTAGTAATGCTTATAATGAGGTGTGACGAATTTAAGCGTTAAGTGCAAAGTTGGCTGGCCTCAGCAATTATTGCGAACGCGTCTCGTGCCTTCGGCTTGGCGCATGTCTATTTGGATGATTTTTTAATTGACACGTGTCATCTGCACAGCCATTGATGATAAGTTTTGTTTCCTGTTTTTGTTTTTGTTCAATAGACAACCAACTTGCATATTTAATTTGCGGTTTATTTGATAGAATTTTTTTAAAGATTCTTTTGCATTTATTGATTGTGATAACGGTTGCATTTAATCATAAGCGCATTTTATTAATGACGTATTAATAAAACAAAACAAAAAAAAAATTAAAAACACAAAAAACTCACGCACTTAAACACACATAAACTACACCCACTTTTTTTTTTTTGTTAATACAATAATTTTGGTTATATTTAGTTTCTTGCACCAACAATTCATTTTCCATTTGTAATCCTTTTACCGTTTTTTTTTTTGTCTCTAATATGACGTCGGATGATATTTTTTTTACTTTTTTATTTTTAAATTTTATAACTTGTCTGTTATTTTTCATCTAATTCAATTCTTTGTTAATTAAGTTAATTGCTCTTTATATCAATGTTACAGCTGTCCTTTTTACCACATGTGATTTTTTGTGATACTTCTATGTACTCGTGTCTTTGTGTCTACTGTCATACAATTATTTCTTTTTAATTTATTTATGCACAGAATAATCTCTAAATCTATTACAATTTTTTTTTATTCAATTTTGTTTCTATGTCCATGCTCAGTTATGTCCGCTCTTTAAAAACTGAAAACAATTTTTTCTACTTCTATATTTTACATAATTTCTGTAATTTTATTTTCATCTGGCAACTAATTAGACTGTAAGTTGTTTGTGAATGATATGTTATTGTCTGTCTATTTTTGAGTAAATGAATATTTTTTTTTTTTCAATTTACATATATTTTATGGTTGATGTAATGTGAAACTGTTCATTTAGTGGATAAACAGTTTCAAACCAACAAAATTTCTAACAATCCAATAAAAGCATTAAACGATCAAAATTCACTGCCAACGGTTTGTGTTTTGATTTAAACCAGCAAAAAAAATGCATTTCAGTTGAATGCAACAACTGCAGCTGCAACTGCTCATTATTCACATTTATTGTTGCGCTTCCAATGAAATGAGCGCGACGACAAGCGCGTTTTGCGGTCAATTAAATTCGCGCACGTAATCTGATTAGCCACGCAACATAAAGTTCATATTAATGTTGTAAAATACACCGCATAATCAATGCTGCTGTTGGCTGCTGTTTATATATGGCAACTGATAGACATTTTGTTGGCTGATTTTATAGTTTTGAATGTTTTTCGTTTTCGATTTTAATAAAAACTGCCTGATAATTGGATTGTTAGACATTTTACGGTTGCCATTTGCAGCGGTTCTTATACATTTCGCGTCGTTGATCCTCAGGGGATACATCAGACCGTCGTCTTTGTTGTTCTGTTCTTATCTCACGTGGCCAGCATTTCTTTTCTACTTTCTCAACATCATTTTTGTTCGTTCGGCTCTTCTTCTCATTATCTCTTTTCTTTTCCTCATCTTCATACGTTTTATTAAATTTTCTTTTTTTACAGTTTGTGACCTCCAATTACCTAACTTTTAAGATTTATTTTTAGCAAACAAAAATCGTATATATTGTATTTTTATTTTTGTTATTTTTTTTCGTCCCCCTACCCCTACCTCACCTCCTCCCATATGGATCTCAAGGAAGACTCAATTCTGAGCCAGTTGCGTTCAAATAAGTAGTAGCTCAAAAAGCTGACTACAACGACGTCTTTATTTCATAAGACGACGGCAAATGCCTCTTTCTTTATGTTTACACTTGTTTTTTTCTTAAATACGCCCAAATCATGTGGTAACTAAATTTATATCACGTCATTATATTTAGTGGTTTCTTTCTTATTAAAATTCTATTATTCGTGGGACATTTGTTTATTTGATCGTTCAACAAAAATAGCGAAATTTTTTGGCCATAAATTTTTCTCAATTAAACTCGATTCTAATCCGTCTCGACTCTCGGCTGACATTGAACGTGGGCGTCCATTTAATTTTACTATTCAAGTCAATTTTTAAGAAAAGCTGCGACGTGCCAGGCGGTCAAATAACTGTTGAAATGCGCAAAAATACAAAGCGAAACTGTTGTCCAACCGTTAATTTGCGGTTATTTTTGGACATTTGCCCAAACCGCGTGCTTTCACCGAATCATATGAGTTTAATTGCGAGATTAGAAATACCTTTTAGTATAAATAATTGGACGGTATTTTCGTTTCGATTAAAATTACAGTTATTTTCGGCATGTTTAATTATGATTTTAGAGAAGCGCGTGAGAGTTTCGAGACTGGGTGACGTGGCATGGTCAATAGTCGCGTCACTCATACAGCTCTCAATTTACAGGGTCAGTGAATTGATTTACAGTAACTAAATTATTCACTCATTTTTGTTAGTGATTTTGATAACATTTATGGGCCATAAAACGAAAAGTGTTTTCGTAACTTATGTTTCAAGGAAAAACCACTGAAAAATATAATTGTCGATTTATATTTAACTTTAAAACTTTTAATTAGTTGGATGTTTCTAAACAATTTTTTCCTCTTCTATATGAATATTTGCAGTTAAAATTGAGACCAGGGGAGGTATTAGACCCCAAGGTGAGATTATACAAATTTTCGTCGCAGACACAAAAACAAAACTTGAGTTACTTGGTTGCTTTTTGCGATTATATTACATATATACACACACACACACTTAATTTAACGTTTTATTTATATGCGAATTGAGTTAGTTAAAAACATATTATTTGCCACAATTAAAACACGAAAAAAGAAAACAACAAACTTTTTACGGAAAAAAAAACAAATACATTTTTGGAATGAAACAAAAAAAGCAGCGGAAATGCCGAAAAAGCAACTACTTGCACGGTTTGCAAGGAAACTGCACAAGTTCATTTGTTTAACAGTTCCTCCCATTTAAAACAAAGGCGAACAATCGTTGTTGTTGTTTTTTCACACAAATTTTTAAATTTTACTTATTTTTACATGGTTTTTCAGTTTTTTTGACATTCTCACACATAAGTTAATTCTTTTTTTCTAATTGGATTTATTTTTGTTACACATTCTTTCTTTCTCCATGCTACATTTTTTACATTGGTTTTATCTTTATACCTTTGTATTGTTTTCTTTCTATTCAATGTTTTATTTTACTTAAATTTCTATTCTATCATTTTACACTATTTTCATTTTTTTTTTATGCATATTTCATTCTATTAGATTTAAGTACTCAACAATTTCTCTGCAACAACTATTATCTCACTCTCTGTCTTTCTATCTGTCTCTCTTTCTCCATAAAATTTAGATTTAAAATAATTTCAAAATTCTTTCATAACAATAACCATTTATTACATCTTTTATCTGCGCTGACTACTCAAACAGGGCAACACTTAGGGGTGCAACAGTTTTAGTTTGGTTAGGGCGATTTAGTTTCTAAGGGTGAACTTTCTGATTCCAGATATAATTTTGTTTTTTTAAATATTTACATTTTTTTGTAGTTTTTTTTTTGTTGTTTTCAACTGATTATCAATAATTTTATATATTTTCTCTCTCTCTCTCTTTCTCTCTCTACTCCGTCAATTTTTGTTGTTGTTGTGAATTCTATATAAAAAAAACGACGTTTTGCGATTTTGTGTAAAACAAACAATAAACCGACGTATAGAAAAAGGGCGCACGTCCGGGTGAATTGGATACAGTCAAACAGGTTAACCAGCAACAAATATTTATACAAACTTTGATGTACAGATATTATGTTTTGTTGAAAATAATGATTTAATTTTTGTTCTATATATATTTTTTTTAATGTGTACGAAAAAGTACTGACGTAGTTGTTGTTAATATTCGGCGATTTTTCAATCGTTTTCAATTAGAATTTAGCAGTGAATTGATTTTTGTCACTAAAACCACACAAATTTGAACACACAAAATTACAATTAGTTGGTAGATTGCAACAAAAAGACACACTTTTGTTCTAACAGTAAAAATACAGGAAAATACAAAAACTAAGCAATTTTTAGTACTTTTTTCGTACTCTTTTTTAGTGAATTATTTTTTTTTTGTATCTAATTTATCTTTCATAACGGCTGGTGTATATAAATCGCAATTTACCGTTATCATTATCAGTATTTACTTATTTTCGTAGTAACATCGATACTTATATGACTTTTTAATTTATTTATATTTTCTTTTCATTTTCCTTTATATTTTGTAGTCTTTATCGTAGAATAGTCAAACAATTTAGTTAATAATAAGTAGTAGTATTCATACAAAACATTATTAGATAGTTCGCTTTTGTTTTACCCATCTCTGTCATATGTACCTGCTCCATCTCTGTAAAATAAGATGTGAGTAGCTGTGAAGTGCGTCTTTGGATCGACGCACAAAAGAAACCGCAATTAAGTCCGTGTCTGTCGTAGATCCAAATTAAAAGCAAATAATCGGTCAGAGAAAATGTATAAAAAAAGACGTGACGTCACTATTATGTATAGAAATACGGAGAAATGCTCTGCTGCTACTATCTACTTTAACTACTATTTATTTTACTGCTGCAATACTTATCCACTGTGCTACTATCTATCTACTTCTACTATATGTTGATCTCTTTCTACACTTTTTCTTGTTTTAACTGTTATTTATTTATATAAATTTTATTTATTTTAGCTACTATCTACTATCTCTCTATAAACTTTGAATGTGTTTAGTGATGTGCTTTTTCTGTTCTCTTTTGGTGTTTTAGTTGATAAGTTGTGTTTCTTTCTGCAGATTATAATGCAGCTCAGTGTCTACTAAATAGTGCTTTAAGTTGTTGTACTATTATTAATTTATGGTTAATTTTTTTTACATAACTTTCTTTCAACACCTTTTCACAAAATAGGTGAAAGAGAGTGTTGAGAGTTGTTTAATTTAATTTTATATTTGCTGCTGCTCTTTCAAAAGCTCTGCTCTTCTCTCTGCGCTCTACAATTTTTTTTTTTGCTCATTTCTTCTTCTTTACAGCAATTTATGTAAGACTATAACATTTAATTTTGGTATATTTTAAAAGCAATTCGTAATTAAAAAACATGAAAATGATTTTAGTTGATTTTAGAACATCTTTAGTACTAAAATAAACCAAAAACATTCGCTTTGAAACAAATTTTGGTCTCTTTCTGCTACTATCTATCATTTATTCTTTCGCCATTCTTATAGCTCTATCATCGTTTCTATTCTTCGCTAAAACAAAAATTCTAGATAATTACTACTTTTCTGTTATCTATCATAAAACTGGCCTATAATAGTTTTCTAAACTAAAATAACCAATTGGCTTGCAATCTTTCAAAATTATTCTGTTTTGTTTCGCTTTTCTTGGTCTAAAACAATTAAAGAAAATTGTCGTTTCCTTTTAAACACAAAAAGGAGAACACATTTTCCAACTGCTGCTCACAAGCAGCTAGCCGCAGACAAATTACCACATAATAATAGCTACAAACAAAACAAACGTGCTTTCTGCAGCATAAACCAAAAAAAAAACTTAATTTAAATGTTGTTTTTAATCATTTTTTTTTACTGTTTAAACATTTAATTTAATTGTTTTGGTTAAAGAAAATATTTAATTGTATTTAATATTAAATTAATTTGTTATCAATTTTGTTGTTATACTGACTTTTTACTGGATAGCCAATCTATAATTTTGAATTTTTTGTCTCTCTCACTCTCTTATTCCCCAATTTGCCACTCTCTGTGCGCCCATAAAACATATTTAATATGAGTGTAGCAGCGACGCCGACCATCCATTGACACGCGTCGTCCCAGCGTCCAAGATCTTGAGGATAAGATCAATCAACCGTCGACACCATTGAAGAATATCGGCGAGGTGGGACCACCACAAATTGTCGATGTAGCCGAGAGCTATTCAGCTGTTGAAGGTAAAGCTGAGCTACTCAAAGTTGCTGCAATGCTTTAAGCTTTCTAACAATGGCTGGCGAAGCTTTTCAGCGGCTCGTTTAAATAACGCTTTTATTAAAAGTTATGCTTCTCGGTCATTATAACATTAGATCCGCATTTTATTAAGGCTTAAACGTACTGATGCTAAGTTAAGCTTTTGCACAAAAAGCTTAGCCACTAATTCGCTTAACCCGTCTTATTCGAGGCACAAACCGAGCTTGTCGGAGCGAAACTTAACATACGCCTAAACGTATGCTAATTAAGGGTGGGGGGAGGGGGGGTTGTGTGGGAACTTATTATGCCATGAAGACGCTTTTTGAATCCCAACCTGCTCTTAAACATGCCGACAAACTGGAACATTTTCTAACATGCGTTTACCCACCAAAAAAAAAGCTTCTGCCGTTGCGCTCTGGTTACCAACACATAAACACATAAAACACATGCACCAACTTAACCGCTACCAATTCCAGACTCCACCGGTTACCTCACCGTCCAGGTGGAGGGTACACCAGCGCCGACATTCAAATTCTACAAGGGCGTTAGCGAGATTATCGAGGGCGGTCGTTTCAAGTTCTTGACCGACGGCGATACCAACTCGTTGACGCTGTGCATCCGCAAGATCAAGCCCAACGATGAGGGCAAGTACAAGGTGGTGGTGGCCAATATCCACGGCGAGGATTCCGCCGACATGCAACTGTATGTGTCCGATTCGAGCGGCATGGACTTCCGTGCCATGCTCAAGAAGCGTAAATACGCCAAATGGGGCAAGGATCAGGGCGAACCGGATTGGGGTGACCTCAAAGAAACCGAAAAACCATTGCCCGCCCTTAAGAAGGTGGAAAAGGTATGTTTTGCGCCAGTTACCTATAGCCAACTCGCTTTCGACTATTTACTTGTTGAAAATAGTAGAGATTTTGCGCCAAATGAAAAATACTTAAGCTTAAGAGCGCCAATGATTAGCTTTTTTATTATTTTTATTTACTTTGTTTAATGATTAAGTTTTAATTAGATTAATTAATGGTAAGAAGAACAGTCGATTTATTGCTGGCAATTCAGTAATTTTGAACTAAATTGAGTTAAGCTTAGAGATTTCGTAAAGTTACTGAATTAAGGAAATGCAGCGAATAAACACGCATCAGTTTTGCACGCTTTTGGGAAATATTTTAAGCTTTCAGTATATTCTCTTTCAATTGAATTGATGGCATTTATGTACATACAAAATACTAGAATTACAAACAGCAACCTTTGCTAGATTTTAAGTCTAATTGAACAATAAGTCTCAGGTAAAAGCTCCATGTACATAAATACCCAGCTTTTAAAGCACATTCGTTGCTCGGTGTGAGTATTGATTGTCACCAACTTGATTAGAAATCCCAACTAGAACAAATATCTATTTTACACCAACATTCCTGTTCACTTCTGTTTTCGATTTCGAAATATTATTCTTCCCCAAATAGCAAGCATTTCTGTCGCTTCTTCAATCTCTCTATAAACTGTATGGAATCAAATACTCTTCTTACAGTATTTCGCAAATAAGTCGAAATCAATGTCGAAAACGCGGTAAACATTATTTAAACGCGTAACGGTATATTTCAAAATATCACCAACAAGTTAAGTATAAAAACAAACACATATTTTGGCATTTTCGAACAAATAAAAAAAAAAAATTTAAAAATTCTCTCACATTGTTGCCGCATAACTGAATATGCCAGAAGCACTTTAGTTGATTAAATGTCACACGAATCCATTGATTTTATAGGCGTGTGGATCACGAAGACCATCGCTGGCTGAACTCATTCCAGACTGGCCAACGCTGCATCCGTTTCAGCGGTCGGAGGTTTGACGCCCGAATGATAAAACATATATACATCTATTTATATATATTTTTTATTATTATTAATTTGTATTTCTCTCTCTTTATATATTTTTTATATATATTTACAAAAAAAAAGAAATATTCTCCTTCTTCTCTATCACTTTTTTGACATTTATGTGACTGACATATTATTTATACGTTAATTGTAGTCATCAGTCTACAAAACAGCAACCAAAAAAAAAACAAAGCAAAGCTCACAGAAAAAATTAAACGAATCCTCCCTATATTTCGCTAGCTCGCTCGCTCTCTGACTTTCTATCTCTCACTCTCTCTCTCTCTCTCTCACTTTCTCTTCCCCCTTTACGTCCATTTCAGTGTAGATCTTCAATCTGTTTTTTTTTATTTTCAATTTTTCGTGGACTTTCTGTGTTAACTTATTTTGCGGCCAACATTTTGAATTTGGTCCTTTATTTTGACAAGACGTTTTCGTTTTCTAGTGGTCACACAAAACACAGACAAGAACATGAAACACAACATCCCTTGCGTGCATTTTTGTTTTTGACTTTGAATGCAGGGAATCTTCGTATTTACGTATTTCTGTACCTTAAGAGGCTTTGGTTTTGGTTTTATTTCCGACAAGCGTTTTGTTGATTTTGAAGTAGATTTTTCAACAATTTTTTTTCACATTCTCTTCAGATTTTGTCTCTCACTGAATCTATACGTATTTCAATTTTCAACAGTATTCCAAAATCACTAATTCTATGTTCGATATTCGAAAATTGTCACTAATAAAGTTCATGTTATTGGTAACATACCTTTTTCTTGTTCTTTCTCTCTATCTCTCTATATATCTCACTCTTTCTTTCTATGTGTCTATCTGTCACTATGTCCTTGAATGAGTGTGTCTATTATTCTTCTTCTTGTAAGAAAAAAAAAAGCATAAAGAACAAAACAAACAAACAAATTTGCTGCGACGGCCAATACTTATCACTCACCATTTTCGAATCGTTTTCTATGTTTGCCTATACAAGTGACATGTCGATTTTTATGTACTGTCTCAATGTTTTGTGAAATTTGTTGTCCTTTTTTTATTGTCATGTGGTTACATACACACACACACACACACACACATACGCACCTCTGTATTCGGGCATGCCCATATAGTTTAGTTTGTGTGTGTGCCGAAGTTTCGTCTCAAGGTTTGATTATGTGTATTATTTGTTCAATTGTTCGAATGTCCAGCGTGTCCACGTGTCGTGGCGGACCACCCCCTTGACGCGGCGCCCACAACCGTCCTGCTATAATTGACGTGCGCACGTCAGGTGGTCCGCGTGTCCATCAGCTACTGCGTTCAATGCTTTGTTGCATTTTTGTTGCACACCAACAAAATCACCGATTTTAATTTATTTGTATTTTTCAAATCATACATTTTAGTTCGAACACTTTGTTTTTCTTTTGTGATTTTGTAGTCGAATTTTTATGCGGCCAAAGCATTTGTATTCTTGATGGCAAGACGATTTTCATTACCGTTACGCTCCGTGACGCCTATTGTAGTCTACTTTTGATTTTAAGCATTTTGAGTGCATTTCGAAACTTTGAAATGGTTTTCGAACATCGCCCACATCTCCTTATAGCAGTTATCGTGTGACTGGCTATAGTGATTTTAGTGTTTTTCGTCAATATGGATACTGTTAAGCGACTATATGTATTTTTTGGTTATTTTTTTTTTAAGTTTTCAAGCCAATTTTTTAGATTAGGATTTAATTATGCTTCCAGTATATTATGTTTATTTTTAGGATAGAGACGCGCTGCTTTCATTTTATATTTATGCTGTCGCTATTATTTTGCCGCAATTTGTTTTGTTTTCTCTCTCTTTTTTTCAGTCGTATCTTATTTTATTTTGCAGTGTTCGTTGATTTTTGGGCGAATTTTTATTTTTAAATGTTTTTCTATTTTTGCTCTATTTTTGTGGGCTTAGTTCATACAATTTTTTACAGCAACCGATTGGAAATCTTCTGGTGGCGTCAATAATAAACAATAATCATCATTTCTATAAAGACTTACTCTAATTTATTATTATTACTTATTCCCTTGGTTTGTTTCGACACTTTCTATTCTCATACACATCAATCTCCTCATGGTATATAACACGAATCTCTGAACTCTATCTGTCATCTACATCATCGCATTCCACATTCGACCCACTGTCACGACACTTTTCAATCAATTTTCTGATTTATTGTGCCAAATGTAGAAAGCTGACACGTTCATGCGGCCACTGTTAGATCAACATGTGAAGGAAGGCAAAGACAAAAAGGTTGTCTTTGAGTGTGCCTTCAGCAAGCCAAATGCCAAGCCGAAATGGTTCTTCAGGAAAGATGTACGTAGTTGTTGTCTTATTCCATAGAATACCAACCGAACTTATTGTTATCGATTGTCTAGGAGCTGTTCACTGGTTCCAAGTACAAGTTCAAGAGTGAGGTGGACCAGTACACGCTCATCATTATGGGTCCCAAGGTGGACGACACCGGCAAATACACCGTGGAGATTGGCGGCATCTCATCGACGGCATTCTTGACTGTCGACGAGCCCGATCCAACGTACACATTCACCAAGCCGCTGAAGAAGAAGTACGAAGGCTTCACCGAGCACGAGCTGACACTGGAGTGCTCTGTCAGCAGCTCCATGGCAATGGTCAGTTGGTACAAGGATGAAGTGCGTCTGGAGAACGGCGAACAGTACTTGATCGGCAAGGAGCTGTCAGGTGCTGTCAAGTTGCAGATTCGTGAGTGCGTGTTCGATGATGCCGGCAACTATTCTTGTCGCATTGATCGTCAACCTGATCGCACCGATACTGTGCTCAAGGTTCACGGTAAGTTTTCTGTTTTTTTTTTGTTTTTTTTAAATGACGTTCAGGTAATATGATTGTCTTGCAGAGTATCCATACAAGTTCGTTAAGGTGCTGAAGTCTCAGCAATTGATTGAGAAGGATACAGTAACTTTGGCATGCGAGCTTGACGATGAACGTGGCGAGGTGAAATGGTTCAAGAATGATGAGGAAATTAAGCCAGACAAACGTGTGCAGGCCGTTAAGGAGGGACGCAAACGTAAGCTCGTCATTAAGGATGCCAAGGTCACCGATGCCGGCCACTATCGCTGCGAGACCAACGCCGACAAGACAGAAGCTGAAATCGTTATCAACTGTGAGTAGTCCTCGCAACTATTTGTCATTATCAGCTGTGACTTTAATCCGTTTTCAGATCAAAATCGCTTCAACAAGAAACTCAAGGACACCGTCGCCGTGGAACGCGAGAAGCTTGTTCTTGATGTTGAACTTCAAGACTCAACAGCTCCAGCTGACTGGAAGTTCAATGGCGAGCCAATTGCCACCAATGAACGCGTCGAAATCAAGAATCTGGGCGGTGGCAAACACCAGTTGGTGTTCAACGGTCTGGAATTGACCGACGAGGGCGAGATCACCTGTGAGTCTGGCAAATTGGTGTCATCATGCAAACTCACCGTACAAAAGGGTGAGAGCAAGCCAAAGATTGACTTCGGCAACGAAGTGGAAGGACCATGCAATCAACCATTGGTGTTCGAGGTGCCATTCAAAGGTAATACATGAATCGACGGTGTCCACAAGATCGTTTCTTATCGATGTTTCTGTTTTCTTAATTTAAATTTGCAGTTGACGGCACCAAGCAAAGTCCAATTGAGGCTAAGTTATTCAAGGATGGCAAGGCATTGCCTGTGAAGGACTGTGAAGTGGCTGTTGGCGATGGAAAGATTACTTTCAAATTCAAGAAGCCAACACGCGAACAGTCTGGTCCATATCAAATTCGTTTGTCCAATGCACAGGGTGAGGACGTCAAGGATGTGAAGATCACAATGCAAGATGTTCCCTCAGTGCCACTTGATGTTGATATCAGTGACATTTTCCAAAGCAGCTGTGTGGTCAAATGGAAGGTGCCGAAGGACGACGGTGGCGCTCCACTGTTGAAGTACGTCATTGAACGTCAAGACATCAGCTTGAAGTCTGGCTGGGACAATGTCGGCGAGGTTGAGGGTGGCAAGCCAACCACAATCAAACTGACTGACTTGGTGCATAAGAAGCAGTACAAATTCCGTGTGCGTGCTGTCAACAAGTTGGGCTCCAGTGAGCCAGCATTATACAATAAGACAGTCCTGGCTAAGGATCCATGGGACGAGCCAGGCAAACCTAACAACGTTGAAGTTGCCGATTGGGACAAGGACCATGCCGACCTCAAGTGGCTGCCACCAGATAGTGACGGTGGCGCTCCACTCACTGGCTATGTCATCGAGTACAAGGAGAAATTCGGTAAGGATTGGGTGACTGGCAAGGAGGTGCCAGCTGATTGTACAGCGGCCACATGTGATGGTCTTAAAGAAGGATGCACATACGAATTCCGTATTCGTGCTATCAACAAGGCTGGTCCAGGTGAGCCAAGTGATGTCACTAAGCCAATTATTGCCAAGTGCCGTTTCGTGAAGCCATTCATTATCGGCGATGAGCTGACAAATATTGTCGTCAAGAAGGGACAGGTGATCAAGTACGATATCAAGTATGGTGGCGAGCCCGAACCAGAGGCTGTCTGGGAGAAGGATGGCAAGGAGCTGTTCGAAGATATTGAGCAACGCACCACCATCGACAAATACGAACGGAATACCGTCATCACTGTCCGTAAGACTACCCGTGCTGACAGTGGCAAGTACAAGCTGATACTCACCAACGGCTCCGGCAAGTACGAGTCATTGGCTGATGTTGTCGTGCTTGATCGTCCAACACCACCAAAATCATTGGATCCAATTGAAGTACGCGCTGATCACATTAAAGTGTCTTGGAAGAGACCTGACGACAGCGGCGGCTCCGAAATCACTGGATACGTCCTTGAGAAACTTGATCTTGACAGCGGCCGGTGGATTCCCGCCGGTGAGGTTGGTCCCAATGAAAGTGAATTCACATTCAAGGGGCTGACACCAAAGAAAAAGTATAAGTTCAGGATTAAGGCTGTCAACAAGGAGGGCGAATCCGAGCCATTGGAAACCACTGAAGCCATTTTGGCAAGAAATCCATACGATGAGCCTGGTCGTCCAAGCAAACCAGAGATCTTCGATTACGACAATACCAGCGTGTCGTTGAAGTGGGTGAAGCCCGAAAGCGATGGTGGCCGTCCAATCACCAACTACGTCATCGAGATGAAGGACAAATTCTCACCAGATTGGATTGAGGTGCTGAAGACACCTGACGCCAGTTGCGATGCTAAAGTGGAGGGATTGAAGGAGAAGATGGTGTATCAATTCCGCGTACGTGCCGCTAACAAGGCTGGCCAATCTGAGCCATCAGATCCAACTGACAATCACATCTGCAAGCACAGAAACTGTAAGTTGATGCAACTTTAATAAATTTCATTGTCAGTAAATAATAATCCACGTTGTTCCATTTCAGTGAAACCAAGAATCGATCGTTCCACCTTCAAGAGCATCACCATCAAGACTGGACGCTCTCACAAGTGGTCGGTCGATATCTTCGGCGAACCACCACCAGAAATCTTGTGGAGCTGGCGTGATGATGTTCCACTCACGACCACTGATTGCATTAAGATTGAAAACACTGAATACCACACCGATTTCAGTCTGATCAATGCCAAGCGCAAGGACACCGGTCAATACAAGTTGACCATTAAGAACTGCAACGGCATGGATTCTGAGACAGTTGAGCTTTGCGTTCTCGGAAAGCCATCTCCACCAAAGGGCCCACTGGACGTGTCCAATGTTACTGCCACCGGCTGCAAAATCGCCTGGCAGAAGCCAGAAGACGATGGTGGTTGTCCCATCAAGGAGTACGAAATCGAGCGCATGGATTTGGCCACTGGCAAGTGGGTGCGCATTGGACGTGTGCCTGGTGACAAGATGAATCCAGAATTCGATGTGACTGGTCTTACACCAGGAGCAGAATACAAGTTCCGTGTGTCAGCTATTAACGATGAAGGCGACTCTGATCCATTGACTACTGAGCGTGGAACCATCGCCAAGAATCCATACGACGAGCCAACTAAGCCTGGTACTCCACAAATCGTGGACTTTGATAACCAGAGTGTCGACTTGAAGTGGGAGGCGCCAAAGAGTGACGGTGGCGCTCCAATTGAGAAGTACATCATTGAGAAGAAGGACAAATTCAAGCCTGATTGGGAGAAGGCATGCGAAGTGCCTGGAAACCTTACCGAAGCTAAAGTGGAGGATCTTAAGGAGCGCGGAGAGTATCAGTTCCGCATTGTCGCGGTGAATAAGGCTGGTCCATCTCCAGCATCTGATGCTTCTAAGATGCAAATCTGCAAGCACAAAGCACGTGAGTATTTTCATTTCTTATGCCATAGCCAGTCTTTTGCATATTCTTTTCATTAATTTTAGTCAAACCAAGAATCGATCGCACCAATCTTAAGCCTGTCATCGTTCGCGCTGGCAAGCCAATCAAGTTTGATGTGGATGTTCGTGGTGAGCCACCACCAAAGATCACCTGGATGAACAAACAGGTCAAATCTGAGTTTGAGATCAAGACTGAGGGCAACACTGAAATTGTCAACATTGACTATAACACCAAGTTGTCTGTTATTGACTCAGTTCGCAAGAATACCGGCCTGTATCGCATCATTGCTGTCAACGATCATGGCAAAGATGAAGCCGAGGTCGAAGTTACAGTGTTGGCAGCTCCTGGCAAGCCCAAGGGTCCATTGAAGGTGTCTGATGTCACCAAGAATGGATTGAAATTGAAATGGGAGAAGCCAGAGGATGACGGTGGCAAGCCAGTAACAGCGTATCAAGTTGAGAAGCTGGACACAGCTACTGGCCGATGGGTGCCAGTCGGTCGTACATCTGGAAACGACACCGAGCTGGATGTTAAGGGCTTGCAGGAAGGTCATGAGTATCAATTCCGTGTTAAGGCCATTAACGAGGAAGGCGAATCAGAGCCACTCGAAACTGACTCAGCCACCATTGCTAAGAATCCGTTCGATCCACCAGGCAAACCAGGTGTTCCTGAGTTGGAGGATTGGGACGTTGATCGTGTCGATTTGAAGTGGGAGGCTCCAAAGAAGAATGGCGGTGCTCCAATTACTGGTTACATTATTGAGAAGAAGGAGAAATTCTCAAGCAACTGGGAAGAGATTTTGGAGACAAATGTAAGCAAATGTGATAAGTCATCAATTCAAGAAATGTAGCTAAATTATTTGTATGAATTTATAGACTCCTGAACCAAAGGCACGTGTTCCCGGACTTAAGGAGGGTAACACCTACCAATTCCGTGTACGCGCTGTAAACAAGGCCGGTCCTGGTGAGCCAAGTGATGCCACCAACCCACACGTTGCGAAGGCCAGATTCTGTAAGTCTTATTGTGAAAACACAATCGAAATAAAGTATCTAATGACTATTTTAAATTCCAGTGAAGCCACATATCAATCGCGAGAAATTGCATGCAGTTCGCGTTCGCGCTGGACAGACCGTCAAGTTCGACGTTGATGTCAAGGGTGAGCCAGCTCCAAAGATCACCTGGAGCATTGGCATCAAGGTTCTTGAGAACACACTAAATCTTCGCATTGAAAATGAAGATTACAACACCAAGTTGACTCTTACCGACACAAGTCGAAAGGACACCGCAACCTACAAGATCTTTGCCGAGAACGACTCGGGCACTGATGAGGCAACCGTTGAAGTGAACATCCTGGACAAACCAGGCGCACCTGAAGGACCACTTGACGTTTCAGACGTTACCAAAGAAGGCTGCAAGCTCAAGTGGAAGAAACCAAAGGACGACGGTGGTTTGCCAGTGTCTGGTTACGTATTGGAGAAGAAGGACGAAGCCACTGGCCGATGGGTGCCATGTGGCCACGTTGATCCTGAAAAGACGGAACACCAAGTCACTGGACTTGATCCAAATCATAAGTATCAATTCCGTGTGAAGGCCGTTAACGAAGAAGGTGAAGGTGAACCTCTTGAAACCGACCACTCCATCATTGCAAAGAATCCATTCGATGTGGCTGCTGCTCCTGGACTTCCAGAATTCGAAGACTGGAGCGAGAACATGGTCAAACTTAAGTGGGAGCCACCGATCCGAGATGGTGGTGCACCAATTACCGGCTACATCATTGAGATGATGGACAAAGACGGTACTCAGTTTGTTAAGGCGGCTGAGACATTCGGTCCAGCATGCACTGGAGTCGTACCCAAATTGGAGGAGGGACAACAGTACAAGTTCCGTGTACGTGCCGTCAACAAGGCTGGTAATTCAGAGCCATCCGAACAAACTAACTGGCACACAGCTAAGCCAAGGTTCTTGAAGCCACGCATCGACCGCACCAACATGGTGCCAACAACTGTCAAGGCTGGTCTTACATTGTCGCTTGATGTTAACATCATTGGTGAACCAGCACCAAAGGTGACATGGTTCTTCAAGGGCACTGAGGTGATCAGCGATGATGTTACTCGTATTGACAACATCGACTATAACACCAAGATGTTCTTTATGCGCGCCAAACGTGTCCAGTCGGGCAAATACGAAATTTTGGCTAAGAACGAGGTCGGTGAAGATCGTGCAGAGATCGAGATCACTGTCTTGGGTCGTCCAAGCAAGCCAAAGGGTCCATTGGACGTCAAGGACGTCACCAAGAGCGGCTGCAAGCTGAAATGGCAGAAGCCCGAAGATGACGGTGGTGCTCCAATTGACTACTACGAAATTGAGAAGCTCGACCCACACACCGGCACATGGTTGCCATGTGGCAAGAGTACCGAGCCAGAGGCCAACATCACCGGATTGCAGGAAGGCAAGCCATATAAGTTCCGCGTTCGTGCCGTCAACACTGAGGGCGAGTCTGAAGATTTGGAAACTGAACATGCTATTATTGCCAAGAATCCATTCGATGAGCCTGGCAAACCTGGTCGTCCAGACCCAACCAACTGGGACAAGGACTTTATCGACCTTGAATGGTCTCCACCAAAATCCGATGGTGGTGCACCAATCGAGAAGTACATCATCCAGATGCGTGATAAGTCAGGTCGCACTTGGGTGGATGCGTGCACCACACCAGGTGACCGCACCTACGGCAAGGTGACCAATGTTGAGGAGAATCACGAGTACGAGTTCCGCGTGGTGGCTGTAAACAAGGCTGGCCCCAGTGAACCTAGCGATGTCTCCAAGACTGTTGTGGCTAAGCCACGCAACTTGGCGCCACGCATTGACCGCAAGAATTTGCAGAAGAAGATCATTCGCACTGGAACGATGTTGCGCATCGAAGCTGATGTTAAGGGTGAACCAGCACCGACCATCACCTGGAAATTGAAGGATCAAGTGCTTGTGTCCGTCGATCGTCTCAAGATTGAGAACGAGGAGTACAAGACTACCTTCATTCTGCAGAAGTCTAAGCGCTCTGACAAGGGCACTTACACTGTCACTGCCACCAACAAGAACGGCACTGACTCTGTAGACGTTGAGATTGAGATTCTCAGCAAACCAAGCAAGCCAAAGGGTCCACTCAAGGTATCCGATGTTTCTGCTGAGGGCTGCAAACTTAAGTGGGACAAACCAGAAGATGACGGTGGCGAGCCAATCGAGCATTACGTGGTTGAACGCATGGACACTGAAACCGGACGATGGGTTCCAGTTTGCACCACTAAGACACCTGAAGCTGACGTATCTGGTTTGACTGAAGGCAAAGACTATCAATTCCGTGTCAAGGCTGTCAACGCTGAAGGCGAATCTGAGCCGCTGGTCACTGACTCTGCTACCACAGCAAAGAATCCGTTCAGCGCAGCTGATGCACCAGGAAAGCCAGAATTCGCTGACTGGTCCAAGAATCACGTTGACCTTCGTTGGGAGCCACCAGCAAACGATGGCGGTGCACCAATCACCGGATACATCATTGAGAAGAAGGATGCTTTCAGCACTAAGTGGCAGAAGGCCGCCGAGACCAAGGGACCAAAGTGTGAAGGTCGTGTACCTGATTTGATCGAAGGCACCAAATACCAATTCCGCGTCAAGGCAATCAACAAGGGTGGCCAATCCAAACCATCCCAGCCATCCGAATCGATTCTCACAAAGGATCGTTTCGCTGCCCCGAAAATCGACCGATCCACACTCAAGGATCTCACCATTAAGGCTGGTCAAATCATCAAGATCGATGTCAAGATCAGCGGTGAGCCACCACCAACCAAGACCTGGTTCCTCAATAAGACCAAGCTTGAGCCAAAGGCTAATGAGTTGTCCATTGACATGGAGAACTATCGCACCAAGTTGCACTGCGCCATTGCCACACGTGCCTATTCCGGCCACTACACCATCAAGGCTGAGAATGACTCTGGCAAAGACGAGGCGTCTGTGGAGATTCTTGTGCTCGACAAGCCAGCCAAGCCTGAAGGACCACTCAAGATTAGCGACGTACACAAGGAAGGATGCAATCTTAAGTGGAACGCACCACTTGATGATGGCGGTGTACCATTGGACTACTATGTAGTCGAAAAGATGGACACTGAGACTGGCAGATGGGTGCAAGCCGGCAAGGCCAAGGAGCCTCATATTGCTCTCAACAACTTGACACCAGGACAAGAATACAAGTTCCGTGTTTGCGCTGTCAACGCCGAGGGAGAGTCTGAGCCATTGGACGCTGAGGAGACCATTGTCGCCAAGAATCCATTCGGTAAGTTTTCTGTTTGTTGCTGATTTTTTAAACTGCAGTTTTCTAATGATTTAATACGTGCACAGATGAACCTGGTGCACCTGGCACACCTGAGGCAACTGACTGGGACAAAGACCATGTTGATTTACGATGGACTCCACCAGCTTCAGATGGTGGATCTCCAATCACTGGCTACGTTATTGAAAAACGCGAAAAAGATACTGGACGATGGATCAAGGCTGTCGAGGTGCCACCCACCGACTGCAAGGGCACCGTTCCCGACCTGGATGAGGGTGTCGAATATGAGTTCAGGGTGCGCGCTGTTAACGCTGCCGGCCCTGGTGAGGCTAGCCAAACAAGCAAGCCTGTCCTCACTAAACCAAGAAAATGTAAGATTTGACAGCATTTTGGATGTGTGCGGTTTTTAATGTAAACAAATTGTTTTCAGTGGCACCAAGAATTGACCGCAAGAACTTGAAGGACATGTCGGTCAAGGAGGGTGAGCCAATCTACTTGGACGTGAAGATCTTCGGCGAGCCAGCACCTGAAGTCGTCTGGACCCAGAATGGCAAGTCCATCTCGCCATCCAGCCATCGTCGTATTGAAAATATACCATACAATTCGAAATTCTTCAACGATAGTACCGAACGAAAGGATACTGGAAGGTATAAGATAACGGCCACAAATAAATATGGCACGGATTCAGTGGAAATTGAGATGAACATCATCTGTAAGTACTTTGTTTCTTAGCTCACACCAAAAATCAAGTGTGGAAGAGTTTTACTAAGTATAATTGTTATTTATACAGCCAAGCCAGGCAAACCAGAAGGACCTCTCGAGGTTTCTGATGTCAGCAAGGAAGGATGCACACTCAAGTGGAAGCGACCAAAGGACGATGGCGGCGAGCCAATCGAAGCGTACATGGTCGAGAAGTTCGATCCAGATACAGGCATTTGGTTGCCAGTTGGTAAAACTGATGGCGCTATTCCTGAGATGAAGGTTGATGGTCTGACGCCTGGACATGAATACAAATTCCGCGTCAAGGCAATCAACAAGGAGGGCGAATCAGAGCCACTTGAAACGGCTGGATCCATCATTGCCAGAGATCCATTCAGTAAGACATGATGATTGGGTGTTTTTGTGCAACATGTAATAATTGTTTTTGCCTCTCTTTTTAGCCGTCCCATCCGCACCAGGTGCACCAGAACCATCCGACTGGTCTGCCAGTCACATTGAACTTATCTGGAAGGAACCTGTTTCCGATGGTGGTTCTCCAATTACCGGATACATCATCGAGAAGAAGGACAAATACAGTCCAATGTGGGAGAAGGCGGCCGAAACCACCTCTGACACACCGATTGCCCTTATTAATGGCCTGATCGAAGGAAATGAATATCAATTCCGTGTCATTGCCATCAACAAGGCTGGCACATCTGAGCCATCCGATGCTAGCAAGAACTTTACTGCTAAGCCCAGGTACTTGGCGCCAAAGATTGACCGACGCAACCTTCGTGATGTTACCATTTCGGCTGGATCTGCACTTAAGTACGATGTCAACATCATCGGTGAGCCTGCACCACATGTCGAATGGAAGTTCTGCGACTGCCCATTGCATTCTGGCAAGGCAGTTACCATTGAAAATGTCGACTACAATACCAAGTTGGTGATTCGTCCAGCCAAGCGTGGCGATTCTGGTGAATACACAGTTATTGCCAAGAACAGCTCTGGTGAGGATCGCGTTACTGTCACAGTGACCGTCACTGATAAGCCAACTGCACCAGAAGGACCTCTGCAAATCTCGGACGTTCACAAGGAAGGCTGCCATCTTAAGTGGAAGCGACCAAAGGACGATGGTGGCACTCCAATCGAGTACTTCCAGGTCGATAAAATGGATCCTGAGACTGGCTGCTGGGTACCTTGTGCTCGCTCCACTGAACCAAATGTCGATGTGACTGGCTTGACACCAGGCAAGGAATACAAATTCCGTGTGGCTGCTGTCAACTCTGAAGGTGAGTCAGAGCCATTGGTTGCCGCTGAGACAATCATCGCTAAAAATCCATTCGATGAGCCTGGCAAACCAGGAAATGTACGTGCTACCGATTGGGACAAGGATCATGTCGACTTGGCATGGACACCACCATTGGAAGATGGCGGTTCTCCAATCACTGGATACGTTGTCGAAAAGAAGGACAAATACGGACAATGGGAGAAGGCTCTTGACGTACCAGCCGACGCATGCAAGGCTACTGTTCCAGATTTGATCGAGGGTCAAGCTTACGAGTTCCGTGTGCGTGCCGTCAACCAGGCTGGTCCTGGTGAGCCAAGCGATGCCACTCCAACCATTATCGCTAAACCAAGGAATTTGGCACCACGCATTGACCGCACCAACCTCATCGAGGTTCGTATCAAGGCTGGCCAGAACTTTGTGTATGATGTCAAGGTTAGCGGCGAGCCAGCACCAACCACCAAATGGATGCTCAATGGAAGGGAGACGCGTAACAGTGAGCGTCTTAAGGTCACCAATGTTGAGTACAATACCAAGTTGAGCGTACGAAATGCCACACGCGCTGAGTCCGGCACCTACACCGTTTGCGCTGAGAATGTCAATGGCAAGGATACTGTTGATGTAAAGGTCATCGTTTTGGACAAACCAAGCCCACCATCTGGCCCACTCAAGGTGCAAGATGTGCACGCCGAGGGTGCAACACTCAAGTGGAATCCACCAGAGGACGATGGCGGTCAACCCGTCGAGAAATACGTTGTCGAGAAGATGGACGAGGCTACTGGACGATGGGTGCCAGCTGGCGAAACAGAGGGTCCACAGACCTCTCTGGCCGTTGATGGTCTGACACCAGGACACAAGTACAAGTTCCGTGTCAGGGCAGTCAACAAACAAGGAAAGTCTGAGCCACTTACCACCTCACAAGCCATCGAGGCTAAGAATCCGTTCGACAATCCAACCAAACCAGGTACACCTGAGATCAAGGATTACGACAAGGACTTTGTCGAGTTGGAATGGACACGTCCAGACAGCGATGGTGGCTCTCCAATTGTGGGCTACGTCATCGAAAAGAAGGACAAGTACAGCCCAGACTGGGAGAAATGCGCCGAGGTGGCTGGAGACGTTACCACCGGTAAGGTGCCAGATTTGATTGAAGGACAACAATATGAGTTCCGTGTTCGTGCCATTAACAAGGCAGGCCCAGGTGAGCCAAGTGATGCTACTGCTCCACATATTGCTCGTCCAAAGAACTTGGCGCCAAAGATCGATCGCAACTACATGATCAACGTTAAGGTACGTTCCGGACAGAACTTCGAATACGATATTCCAGTCATCGGTGAGCCACCACCATCCAAAGAGTGGTCGCACAAGGACAACATGGTCATCAATACAGACCGTGTCAAGATCATCAATGAGGCGTACCGCACTAAGTTGCGTGTCATTGACGCGAAGCGCGCCGACAGTGGTGAATACAAGTTGATTGCCAAGAATAGAAATGGCACTGATACAGCCACCGTTACTGTCGTCGTTCTGGACATCCCAACACCACCGGAGGGTCCATTGCGTCCTCATGATGTCACCAAGAACTCAGCAGTGCTCAGCTGGCGTCCACCAAAGGACGATGGCGGTTCCGAGATCACCCACTACGTTGTGGAGAAGATGGACACCGATACCATGCGCTGGGTGCCAGTGGGAGAATGCGCTGACACATCGATCCGTGCTGACAATCTGATCGAGGGACACGACTACAACTTCCGTGTTCGTGCTGTCAACAAACAGGGTGAGTCACAACCATTGCTTACCGTGCAACCAGTCACTGCCAAGGATCCATTCGGCAAGCCCGACAAATCTGGTCAGCCAGAAGTCACTGATTGGGATAAGGATCATGTTGACCTTAAGTGGGCACCACCAAAGAAGGACGGCGGCTCTCCAATCACCGGCTACATCATCGAGAAGAAGTCTCGCTTCGGTCCATGGGAGAAGGCACTTGAAATTGCTGGCAACAAGACCGCTGCTACTGTGCCTGATCTCAATGAAGGTGAGGAGTATGTCTTCCGTGTGATTGCCGTCAACAAGGGAGGCCACGGTGAGCCAAGCGACGCCACCGATCCAGTTGTGTGCAAGGCACGTTTCGTTATGCCACACTTCGATAAGAGATACCTGGAAGATTTGACTGTTCATGCTGGCAAGAAGATTGCATGGGCAATTCCAATTGAGGCGTCTCCACGACCAACATTCAAGTGGACGTGCAATGGCAAGGAAGTGGTCGCCGGACCACGTGTTGACACTCAGCTGTACAACGGCGAATTGACATTCGAAATTCCATTCTCAGTTCGTACTGATGCTGGCTTCTACACCCTTACTGTCACCAATGAGTTGGGCTCGTTCTCTGAGTCTGCCACAGTTGTTGTTTTGGACAAACCAAGCCCACCTGAGGCACCACTTGAGCCGACCAACGTCTGCAAGGACGGTTGCACACTCACCTGGCGCATGCCAAAGGACAACGGTGGCTCACCAATATTGCACTATGTCATCGAGAAGATGGACTTGTCGCGTGGCACCTGGTCTGATGCTGGCATGAGTACTTTGTTGACACACGACGTTCAACGTCTGGTCCACAAGAAGGAGTATTTGTTCCGCGTGAGAGCCGTCAACGCCATCGGCGAGTCTGAGCCATTGGAAACCAGCAAGAGCATTACCGCTAAGAACGAATGCGATGAGCCAGGTGCACCAAGCAAGCCTGATGTCACCGATTGGGACAAGGATCACGTTGATCTCGAATGGAAGGCACCAAAGAACGATGGTGGATCACCAATCTCCGAATACATCATTCAAAAGAAGGAGAAGGGCAGCCCATACTGGATAAATGCTGTGCATGTGCCAGCCGGCAAGACCGCTGGTACTGTGCCAGATTTGACCGAGGGTCAAGAATATGAGTTCCGCGTGATTGCCGTCAACAAGGCTGGCCAATCAGAGCCGTCCGAGCCATCTGAGATGGTGACATGCAAGGCTCGCTATTTGGCGCCAAAGATCAAGACACCGTTGCACGACATTCGCATCAAGGCTGGACTCATCTTCCACGTGGATATTGACTTCATTGGTGAACCACAACCAGAAGTCACATGGACTGTTGGCTCCAAGGCATTGCTGACCAACGACCGCACCACCGTCACATCAATCGGTTACCACACAATTGTGCACACCGTTAACTGCAAGCGCTCTGATTCCGGTACTTACCACCTGTTGCTGAAGAACAGCAGCGGAATCGATGAGGGAAGCTTCCAGGTTATTGTGTTGGATCGTCCAGCACCACCAGAGGCACCAATTGAGTACGAGGAGGTGACCGCCAACAGTGTCACCCTCTCTTGGAAGCCACCAAAGGATAATGGCGGCTCTGAAATCACCGCTTATGTCATTGAGAAGCGCGATCTTACTCATGGTGGTGGATGGGTGCCGGCTGTAACTTATGTCAATGCCAAGAACACTCATTCGGTTGTGCCACGCTTGCTTGAGGGCACCAAGTACGAGTTCCGTGTTATGGCCGAGAACTTGCAGGGTCGCTCAGATCCATTGAACACCGATAAGCCGGTCGTCGCCAAGAACCAATACGATGTTCCTGGACGTCCAGGCAAACCAGAGTTGCTCGACAGCGACAAGGATCACATCCAAATCAAATGGAAGGCACCCATCAGCAATGGTGGTTCTTCTATCTTGGGTTACGATGTTGAGCGTCGTGACAAGGCAACTGGCCGCTGGATCAAGCTTAATGCTGACCCAGTGCCAAACAATGAGTATTACGATGATCGCGTCCAAGACGGCCATCAATATGAGTACCGTGTATCAGCTGTCAACGCTGCTGGCCCTGGCAAACCAAGTGACCCATCCAGCATGCTGACTGCCCGACCAATGAAGGAGAAGCCACGCTTGTGGTTCGACGGACTCGTCGGCAAACGTATTAAGGTTCGCGCCGGTGAACCAATCAATATTAATATTCCACTCACCGGAGCACCACGACCAAAGATTGAATGGACCAAGAATAGCACTCGTATTCCAGACTCAAACCGCGTCTCTACCGAGACCACGGACGAGGCTACCATGTTCCGCATTGAACAGTCGACACGCAACGATTCTGGCAAGTACACCATCACCGCCACCAATGACTTTGGCAAAGACTCCGCCGACATTGAGGTCACGGTTGTGGACATTCCTGGAATGCCAAAGGGTCCACTTGTCTACACTGGAACCACACAGGAGTCTGTGTCATTGGCATGGAATCCACCTACTGACGATGGTGGTAGCGAAATTTCTGGTTACTTGGTTGAGTTCTGTGAGTACGGCTCCGATTTGTGGCGTCCAGTGCCTGGTTATTGTCCAAAGTGCGCGTTCACTGTTAAGGGCTTGACCGAGGGCAAGAAGTACTCATTCCGCGTTCGTGCCGAGAACATGTACGGCGTTTCGGAACCACTTGAAGGTAAGCCAGTTGTGGCCAAGTGTCCATTCGACCCACCAGATGCGCCAAGCCAGCCAGACATCACCGCCTACAGCCCCAACAGCTGCAGCTTGGAATGGCATCCACCACAGTATTGTGGCGGCAAGCCAATTACTGGCTACATTGTTGAGAAGCGTGAGCGTGGCGGTGAATGGGTGAAGGTGAACAACTATCCAACACCAAATACCAGCTACACTGTCCAAGATTTGCGTGAGGGCAACCGCTATGAATTCCGTGTGACCGCTGTCAATGAAGCCGGTCCAGGTAAACCAAGCAAGCCAACTGAGCCAATGACAGCGCAATTGCAGCGTACCAAGCCCGATGCGCCAGAGCCACCAAAGGCTGACCGCATTGGCAAGGATTACTGCACCCTGTCGTGGCGTCCACCACGTAATGACGGCAAATCCAAGATCCGTGGGTACATTCTACAGAAGAAGGCCAAGGATGATAAGGATTGGAGCAATGTCAATGATGAGCCAATCAGCGGCAATGTCTACACCGTGCCCAATCTCAAGGAGCGCGAGGAGTACAACTTCCGTGTCATTGCTGTCAACGATGTCGGCCCATCTGACCCATCAAAACCAAGCGGACCAATTGTCATCGAGGAGGAGGCCAACAAACCCACCATGGATTTGGGTGGCGTTCGCGACATTACCGTGCGTGCTGGCGAAGATTTCAGCATTCACATTCCGTATGTCGGCTTCCCCAAGCCAACCGCCAGCTGGTTCTTCAACGACAAGCTGGTGGATGATGTTGATAAGCGTGTCTTCCAAAATCTGACCGACGACGCTGTCAGCATCGTTGTGAAGAACTCCAAGCGCACCGACACTGGCCAATACCGTTTGCAGTTGCGCAATCCATCTGGATTCGACACAGCAACCATCAACGTTAAGGTTCTTGATCGTCCTGGCAAGCCAGACAATGTGCGTGCCGATGAATTCGCTGGTGACGCTCTTACTTTGTACTGGAATCCACCCAAGGATGATGGCGGCTCTCACATCACCAACTATGTGGTTGAGAAACGTGAAGCTCGCTCCCAGACCTGGTCGAAGGTGTCCAGCTACTGCACTACACCATTCTTGCGTATTCGCAATTTGACCATCAACAATGATTACGAGTTCCGTGTTATGGCCGAGAACAAGTATGGACAATCCGAACCAGGACAATGCGAACAACCAATTCGTGCCAGACATCCATTCGATCCACCAGGCGCACCAGGTGCACCGCGTAGCATCGAGACCACTGAGGACTCCATTACAATCACATGGACTAAACCACGTCACGATGGTGGTGCTCCAATCACTGGATACGTTGTTGAGAAGCGTCTCATCTCTGAAGACAAATGGATCAGGGCATTGCATGCTCTTGTCCAAGACACTACTTGCAAGTGAGTATCCTGAAAATATAAATATTTTGTAATTTTTGAGTTTTACTGACCACATTTTATTATTAGGGTTCCAAATCTAATTGAGAATCACGAGTATGAGTTCCGCGTCGGCGCCGTTAACGCCGCCGGCCAAGGCCCATACAGCTCATCGTCAGACACAATCATCTGCCGTGCCGCTCCACACGCTCCAAAGATCACATCAGACTTGAGCATCCGCGACATGACCGTCATCGCTGGTGAAGAGTATCGCATCACTGTGCCATTCACCGCCAGTCCAAAGCCAACACCACACTGGACCATCAACGGTAACGAGGTGACCACTGACGATCGCATCAAATTCGAGACAACCGCCAGCACAACTGTCTTCTTGAACAAGAGTGCCAAGCGCGCCGAAACCGGCTCGTACACCATCCACCTGACCAACTCCGAGGGCACTGACTCCGCGTCATGCCGTGTGCTGGTCGTCGACCGTCCATCTCCACCACAAGGACCATTGGACGTGTCTGACATCACACCAGACACATGCACATTGGCATGGAAAACACCACTGGACGATGGCGGCTCTCCAATCACCAACTATGTTGTTGAGAAAATGGACCCGAACGGCGTCTGGGTTAAGGTTAGCAGCTTCGTGCGCAACACCCACTACGATGTGATGAGCCTGATGCCAAACACTCAGTACTACTTCCGTGTTCGTGCTGAGAACCAGTACGGTCAGAGTGATCCGTTGACCACCATTGACGGCATTACAGCCAAGTACTCCTTCACTGTGCCAGATCCACCAGGCGCACCAAAGGTCATCGATTGGGAGGCATCTGCCTGCACCCTTATTTGGGACCGTCCACGCAGCGACGGCGGCTCTCGTATTCAAGGCTACAAGATTGAGTACAGGGACGTTGCTGATGACACCAACTGGCGCGTAAATGACTTCCTCGTCAAGGACTCCACCTATCAAGTGTACAACTTGATTGCTGGACATGAGTATGAGTTCAGAGTACGTGCTAAGAACGCTGCCGGCGTCAGCAAGCCATCGCCACCATCCTCCAAGTTCAAGTTGAAGGGCAAATTCACTGTGCCATCACCACCAGGCACACCAACAGTCGTCAAGGTGGGTAAGAACTATGTCGACCTCAAATGGGAGGCACCAACCAGCGACGGCGGCTCCAAGATCACCGGCTACGTCATTGAACGACGCGATATGGGCGGTGCATTGTGGGTGAAGTGCAATGACTACAATGTCCACGACAGACAATTCACCGTCATCAATTTGATAGAATTGGCTGACTACGAGTTCAGAGTGTTCGCCGTGAACGCGGCTGGCCGCTCTGAGCCCAGCTCCTGCACCATGCCAATTAAGGTATGCGAGGTGCTCGGCGGTGAGAAGCCAGAATGGATCCGAGGATTGGCCAACTACACCGTCCCACTCGGCAAATATGTCACACTCGAGTGTGAGGCCAGCGGCAAGCCAGAACCAACTGCTCGCTGGTTGCGTAATGGTCGTGAGATCAATATCGCCGGACGTATTCGCTCCGATAGCAACAAGGGCGTCTTCAAGTTGCACATCTCTGAAGCGACACTCCAAGATGTCGGCGATTACACATGCGAGGCCATCAACTCACTTGGTTTCGTACACACTACTGGCCATCTGAAGATCGGCAATCCACCACGTCTTGATCGTGTACCAAATGACTTGTATCTGCCAGAAAACGACAACACTAAGATTAAGTTGTACTATTCTGGAGATCAGCCAATTGATTTCACATTAAAACGTAATAATGAGGTTATCAAGGAGTCTGATCATGTCAGATACACAATCTTTGATGACTACATTGTCATCTTTATCAAGGACGTGTCCAAGGATGACGCCGGCTCATACAGCGTCACATTGACAAATGACAGCGGATCAGTATCAGCTTCATTCAATGTGTTCATCACTGGACTGCCTGGACCACCAACCGGCCCACTCGATACCACCGAAATTACCCGTCACTCGTGCACACTCAACTGGAAACCACCCACATACGACGGCGGCCTCCGTGTCACTCACTACGTGGTTGAGCGCAAGGATGTCTCACTGACACACTGGATCGTAGTATCCAGCTTCTGCAAGGAGTGCTCGTTCACAGTGCAAGGTTTGACTGAGAATCAAGAGTACATCTTCCGTATTATGGCTGTGAATGAGAACGGCATGGGACCACCATTGGACGGTGTTAACCCGATTCGTGCCAAGGCTCCATTCGATCCACCATCACCACCCGGCACACCAAAGGTCACCGAAGTCGGTGATGACTATGCTCATCTTGAATGGGCCAAGCCTGAGTCTGATGGCGGCTCACGCATCCAGGGCTACTGGATCGAGAAGCGTGAGGTCGGCGGATCGACATGGCAACGTGTCAATGTGGCCATTTGCGCCGCCACTCAGGTCAGCTGCTCCAATCTGATCGAAGGCCGTCAATATGAGTTCCGCGTGTTCGCGCAGAACATCGCTGGACTGTCGAAGGAGTCGACCGCTTCATCATCGGTGAAGATTGTTGATCCCAAGGCGGCCACACCACCAGTCATTGTCAAACAATTGAACCAGGCAAGTTGCATTCAGAATCACAATGCCCAGTTCACTTGCACCATCACTGGCAGTCCCAAGCCAACCATCACATGGTACAAGGGCGCTCGCGAAATCACCAGCGGCGCTAGGTACAACATCTATTCAGATGGTGACACACACAATCTCACAATTAATGATGTCTTTGGCGAGGACGCTGATGAGTACATTTGCCGTGCTGCTAATAAGGCTGGCGTCAAGTCGACACGTGCTGAATTAGTAATCAAGAGTAAGCTTCAATTTATCATTTATTTTAGAACTATCCATAACATTTTCTGCGAATTTTTCTAGCTGCACCAAAACTGAATGTTCCACCACGCTTCCGCGACACCGCCTATTTCGACAAGGGCGAGAATGTCATCATCAAGATTCCATTCACTGGATTCCCAAGGCCACGCATCTCCTGGGTACGTGAAGGTGAGACCATCGAATCCGGTGGCCACTATCACGTTGAGCGCAAGGAACGTCACGCTATTTTGACAATCCGTGACGGCTCCAAGATTGACTCTGGCCCATACCGTATAACCGCCGAAAACGAACTTGGACAAGACTCAGCCATCATTAAGATCCAAATCAGCGATCGTCCAGATCCACCACGCTTCCCATTGGTCGAAAATATCGGCACCGACTCACTGTCAGTCGGCTGGAAGGCACCAGTCTGGGACGGCGGCTCAAATATCACCAACTATTTGGTTGAGAAGCGCGAGCATCCAATGTCGACATGGATTCGTGTCGGCAGCACTCGCTTCACTGCCATATCAATCTCTGGATTGTCGCCAGGACATCAATACGAATTCCGTGTTTATGCTGAGAACGTGTATGGACGTTCCGATCCATCAGAAATCAGTACTCTCATCACAACGAAGGCGGCCGGCAAGAAGCTGTCCAGGAAGAGGGAGTATGAGGTGGACGAGAACGGCAAGAAGGTGCGCGGCAAGGCTGACGGACCCATCAAGGACTACGATTCTTATGTATTTGACATTTATTCTAAATACGTTCCACAACCAGTGGACATCTCGTCAGAGAATGTTTATGACAAGTACGATATTCTGGAGGAAATTGGCACTGGCGCATTTGGCGTGGTACATCGCTGCCGTGAGCGTGCCACTGGCAATATTTTCGCAGCGAAATTCATTCCAGTGTCTCATGCCATGGAAAAGGAACTCATCCGCAAGGAAATCGATATCATGAATCAATTGCATCACCAGAAGTTGATCAACTTGCACGACGCCTTTGAGGATGACGATGAAATGGTCTTGATCTTTGAATTGTAAGTCTTGTGGTTTTTAAGAATTTAGCTTATTTTAATTGCTTGCGTTTTCTAGCTTGTCGGGAGGTGAACTCTTTGAAAGGATTACATCTGAAGGCTATGTCATGTCTGAGGCTGAAGTTATCAACTACATGCGCCAGATTTGCGAAGCTGTCAAGCATATGCACGAGAAGAACATCATCCACTTGGACATTAAGCCAGAGAACATCATGTGCCAGACGCGCGCTAGCAACAACGTCAAACTGATTGACTTCGGCTTGGCCACCAAACTGGACCCCAACGAGGTGGTGAAAATCTCCACCGGCACCGCTGAATTCGCCGCGCCCGAAATTGTCGAGCGCGAGCCAGTCGGCTTCTACACAGACATGTGGGCCGTCGGTGTTCTCAGCTACGTCCTGTGAGTATCTAACCCATTCAAACAGCCATTGTGCCCACATTAACCTTCTGTGTGTCTAATGAACCCATCCAATTCATGCTGCATATATATTTGTATCTTCCAACTATCGGCTTAGATTGTCCGGTCTGTCACCATTCGCTGGCGACACCGACGTCGACACCCTGAAGAACGTCAAGGCCTGCGACTGGGACTTTGACGAGGAGGCCTTCCGCTTCGTCTCCGAAGAGGGCAAGGACTTTATCCGTCGCCTCCTAATGAAGAACAAGGAGAAACGCATGACCGCCCACGAGTGTCTCCTGCACGCCTGGTTGACCGGTGATCATGCCGATCGCACCCAACAGATCGCCATCGACCGCTACATCGCACTGCGCGACAAGATCCGCAGGAAGTACGACGACTGGTCCAAATTCATCCTGCCAATCGGCCGTCTCTCCGAGTACTCGTCACTGCGCAAGCTGCTCATCGAGAAGTACAAGATACACGACACGTCCTTCGATCGTCGCCAAGCGGCGCCACGTTTCGTCATCAAGCCACAATCCCAGTTCTGCTACGAGGGTCAATCCGTCAAGTTCTACTGCCGTGTGATCGCCATTGCCACGCCCACGCTGTCGTGGTCGCACAACAACAGCGAACTGCGACAGAGCGTCAAATTCATGAAGCGCTACGCCGGCGACGACTACTACTTTATCATAAATCGTGTGAAGTTGGACGATCGCGGTGAGTACATCATCCGCGCTGAGAATCACTATGGATCACGCGAGGAGGTCGTCTTCCTGAATGTGCATCCAATGTCGAAGTCGACACCAGTGTACAGGCAGGAGGCACAGCCGGTGCGTCGCCGCGAGCCACTACCATACACTGTCTGGCAAGAGGAATCGGATACAGCGCCCAGCTTTACATTCCTGCTACGTCCACGTGTCATGCAATCGCGAGACACATGCAAACTGTTGTGCTGTCTCAGTGGTAAGCCGGTGCCAACCGTGAAGTGGTACAAGGACAGACGTGAACTTAGCAAATACGAGTACTCGATGAGTCACTCGGACGGCGTTGTCACCGTGGAGATTGTCGACTGCAAGCCAGAGGACTCTGGCAAGTATTCGTGCATTGCCACCAACAAACATGGATCTGATGAAACCAGCTGTGTCGTCATTGTGGAAGGTATGTACCAGGCTGATTGAAATTGACAAGAGTTCTATATTTGGATTGCAGCTGAGACAATGCCCAAATAAAAACATTATGAATTTCATTGAAAAAAATACACAGAACAGCTTAGACAAAATTTTGCTACAAAAAAAAAAATTATTCAAAAACAAAAAAAAAAAACTTAACGAATTGGGAACATTACCAGAGTAGTCGTCACCTGTGGCCCCATTTACAAATGGTTTTACTTAATTTTCTAATTTATAATTTAAAGGCGATGGCAGTTCACAGTCTGCAGAGCAAGCAGAACTTGTTCACAATTTCTTATACTCCGGAGGTAAAGCAAAAAACAAAAAAACCCAAAAACTTAAAAAATCGCACCTTCGGAATGTCTAGAATATTGTTGAAAATACCCTGCAACCCATAGTTTTTAATTAATCAGTTTTTTGTCCTTTTTTGCAACTTAACTACAAATTACCTTTTTTTTTGTTTCAACCACCCCCCACCATGTGATAATCGATATCAGTTTATTATTTTTGGTTTGACACGTTTTCATATACCGAGGCTGCCGAACTGTTTTTATTTTAGGAGATCCGCAAAGAACTCATTTAGTTCCTTAAATTCGTCCCTAAATCTACAGAGATTGCCTTTTCCTGCGTTCAATATTTTGTTTCTTGCATTTTTGATCGTCAATCTGTGACGATTCCATTCCACATTTATATTTTAATCAATACAACTGAATTGTGCCTCACTTCTGTACCAGTTTCCAAGGTCAAAGTGTTTTATTCTTGTTTTTGTCTAAATTAAAACAAAACCAGAATTCAATTTAATTGGGACATATTTTTATTGAATTACCTGCTCTACGGCGCTGCAGCGAATGACCTTGGTATATGAGAAACTGAATGTTTTTTATTTTTTTAATTTTGTAATTTTGACGTTTATGTGCATCACCATGCATGGATCTGGCCACTTCCATTTGATTAAAATTGAATCGAATGGAGTTAATCGATAATATTTTTGTCCAATAATAACTAAATCACAGTATTGACCATAATTTATAGTTTTACTGGCCAAATTGAGCGAATGTCTATGTTTTTTTTTTTGTTAGTTTTAAGTTTACCTAAATACTATAGATATTTACTTAGATACTACTAAGATGCATTTTACTGATTTTTTTCTCTGTTTGTTTTTTTTTTTTTTTGTAATATATGTAAACCTTTTTTTTTTGTTGAATGATGACGATGTTGCATGTCGCCGCACCACAAACATAATCAATTGACAAACAAATAAAATAAATAGTGAAAGTTGTTAGGTAGATCATATTAATTAATTCACAACCTGCCTGATTAAGAAGAATGAACAAAATCCAAAGCAGCAGCGAAAAAGAGAAGCTGCAAACAATCCAACAACAACAACAAAAAAAAAACATCGTTTCTTTTTCGTATTTGTTTTTTGTTATTGACACAAATAACTGAATCTCTATGTAAAACTTGCATTAATCGTGAGAGGACAATGAGAATATCGTGTAATAATTGCGTTTCATTTTTTTGGCCGCCACGTGCACAGATCGCAAATATATTGAGCAGCCACTGAAGCCGGCACCACCACCAATTGTGACCGTCCGCAAGAACAGCACCCACGGAGCCCAATCACATTCATCATACTCGCACAACACGAGCAGTTCCAATCAAACTTCATCATCACAAT
The DNA here is from genome assembly GCA_026546915.1 of Sylvicola fuscatus. NCBI lineage: Eukaryota > Metazoa > Arthropoda > Insecta > Diptera > Anisopodidae > Sylvicola > Sylvicola fuscatus. The sequence goes on along the minus strand of JANSTS010007943.1, from coordinate 15,976 downwards.
CAAACTATTCAAGCAAGGTAATTATCGACGGCCGCCACCAAGTCCCACCAACTGACCAAGATGCTTCCATTTCAGACTGTAAACAACTCGAGCTCTGTCCGATCAGAGACGAATGCATCATCGACCACCAGCAGCTCCTCCAACAAGAAGAAGTACGGCAAACTCGATGCAACACCCGGCAGTCCATCTCGTTCACGCAGTGCCACCAAGGAATTGATCTGTAAGTAGCAATCGTGTCCCACAGATTGACTGGAACTAACAAAACCAAAAACAAAAAAAAAAAAAAAAATATTCTTACAGTGCCCCCAGATGACTCTCTGATGTGCAAGCCAGAATTCACGAAGCTGCTGAAGGACTTGCAGATTCGCGATGGTGAGCCATTGACACTGCAAGCCTCCGTTAAGGGCGATCCAGAGCCACAAATCACCTGGGCGAAGAACGGCAAGGCGATATCCTCGTCTGAGATCATGGATCTCAAGTACAAGGGCGGCGTCGCCACACTTACCATAAACGAGGTGTTCCCCGAGGACGAAGGTCTCTACACTTGCACAGCTACCAACTCGATCGGTTCCGTTGAAACAAAATGCAAGCTTTCAGTGAAACGTGAGTATCCCAATACAACTTGAACTCTATCCCATCCAGCAAATACCTAATTGGTGCATTCAATCTGTAGCAATGGACAACGGCAATGTCAAGCACAAAACGTCTGGCGATCGTCCACCAAAAATAGTCAGCCACTTGGAGTCGCGCTTCGTTAAGGACGGCGAGGCGGTGACACTGGCGTGTCGCATTATCGGCGCCGAGAAATTCGACGTTGTCTGGCTGCACAACAACAAAGAGATCAAACCGTCCAAGGACTTCCAGTACACACAGGAAGCGAACATCTATAAGCTGCAGATAGCCGAGATCTTCCCAGAGGATTCGGGCACCTATACGTGCGAAGCATTTAACGATGCCGGCGAAAGCTTCAGCTCGTGCACCATTAATGTGTTGGTGCCCGGCGAGGAGCTGAAGGCGCCCTCATTCGTCAAATTCCCCAGCTCTGCCACAGTGCAGGAGGGCGAGTCCAGCTGCTTCGAGTGCGCCACACAGGACGAGCCACTGCAGCTGACCTGGCTGAAGGACGGCAAGCCCATCGACGAGAAGAGTCCACGCTACAAATTCACCAAGGACGGCAACAAATACAAGATCGAGATTGTGTCCAGCCAGACGGTCGATGTCGGCCAGTACCAGGCGAAGGCCATCGGCAAGAAGGGCGAGACATTCGCCTCGTTCTCGGTGAACGTTTATGCCAATGAGCAATAGATATTAGGAGCAACCAAGCAACAGCAACAAAAGATGTGACATCAATGCACACACACACACACACACACACACACATACACACACAACACATATGCAAAGTCACTCACACACACATTGACACACAAACACGAACACACGCAAATAAACCCACAAAAACACACACCCACATACACACACACACACACACACACACACACACACACACACCACTCACACATGGTCGCATACATAGAACTAGTTTGTAAATTGTACGATTTGATTTATTTTTTTATCGTTTCTGATTGTTTTTTGTTGATAAACGCAATTCAAAAGCACCAAAAATTGGCAAAAGCTGCGCCACTGAGGCCGCCCTACCAGCCCATCTTGGCTGTTGTTGAATGGTGAAACGACCTGCGCATCGTTTCGTCGAATCTTCTTATAATTTATCAACTTCTTTCTGTTGTGTTTTATTTTAATTAATTTTTAATTGTGCATATTCTGTTGACAAATCTCTTTAATTTATTTGTTTACATAAATCTTAAGTTTAATGCGCAGGATTTACAAGATTTTTACAATTTTTAAGCGAAATTCGTTTGTTGTCTTTGATTTAAGTCTTGTTTCGATTTAATTTAAATATTTTAAACCAACAACAACAACAAAAAAATTATATTAAAACGTTAATTAACCTCATTTAGTGTGATTTAAGCGAATTCTAAATTTTATTTATATGTAAAACGGAAACACTAAAATGTCAAATGATTAGTTTGTAAAACACAAGAACCGCCGCCCCGGCCAGTGTGGCGGCACTTCGCCGAACGGGCCAGCCGGTGTCAAAGTGGTGTCGGTCGGGCGACTCTCCTGTCGTTGGGCGACAACAGTGGGTGCGATGCGTTTGACCAGCATCCTCAAAACTGAACTGTCACTACCATCCGAAAACAGCGAACGCCTCGTAAGCACAATTGGTGTCCAGCAACGGCAGAGTGTCGTCGCGTCCCGCGTCATGGCGGCATTTGTCTGTCCAGCCGGCTGATTTGCTGTCACATTCGCTAAGCGGCTCATATATATTTGTAATTGTATGTATAGATAGTTCGTTGAGAAATTCTGCTTAATTTAACAAGAAACACAAGCCAACAAAGATTAGGCGCCAACCTTTAATTGTTACATAATAATTTTTAATCATCTCACTTCTCTCTCTCAATACGTTTGAATACTTAAGCAAATCTCTCCCTTTTGAAGCAAACAAAAACAAATTGCACAAACTTTCTTTAAAAATTATTATTAACTAATTAAACACAAACAAAATACGCTTGAGATACAACCGCAGATTTCATTGGTTTTCGTTAATTAAATTATAAAAATATATAAAAACAACTCAAATATATACACAAATTTGAACTGTCTATCGTTGTTAAGAATGCAAGGTCAATTTAAGTTATAAATAAATACAAAATTTAATTAATTAAAAAAAAAAAAACAGCAGCGACATTTTATTTGCACGCATACACAACTTTCTCTAGCCACAGCCTTGGGACGTCTCATCCGACAGGTGTCAGTGCAGGATTGCCAGCGGCGCTACCAATGACCGAGCTGTCGGCGACACCGCCGACGCTGACATTGCGCGCCGCCTCGATGGCCTGATAGTTGACCAGCCAGAAGGGACGCTTCTCGATCGGAAGCTGATTCAGCATGTTGACGTAGTACTCGTCGCCGTGGGCATCGTACGGCAGGCGAGCTGTACTGGCGGTTGGTGGGCGGACGGATGACGAGGTGTCACCATTGGCGATGGACTCGGTGACGGCGGCGCCTGTCGTTGGATCCGTGACCACAGCTCCGCTGGTTGGATCGGTGACATTTCTGATGATAAAGTCGCTTTCGCCGAGGCGATTGGCGACGCCCGATTGCGGGGTGACCGGTGCCTGGGTTGTTGCTTGATTTGAGGAGAAGCGATTACCTATTGGACGACTTCCAGCGTACGGAGAGCGCTGGGCCGACGCCATTGTGATGCACAAAACGATGAACATGAAACATTTCTGAGGATGAAAAAGTGTTTTTTGTTTTCTCAGTTTTCTTATTCATTTCACAGGTTTTGCACTATTTATTCTAAAATGTTTATTTGGAAGCTCACAAGAATTCACAGCACAATTTTACTCAAAACTAACCATTTTTGAAGGACGCTTGAAGATCTTAACTGCAAGCAACTGGTTGAATACTAAATGCACACTAACTGGCCAATCTTGAATGCCGCCAAATTTATATGTACATTGGGCTGGTTCACCACGCGACTTCGATGAATGAAAAAGCAGCCGAAAAAGAGATCGGCTCGCGCTTGTTTACAAAACAAACAAAAACCGCACTGGCTCACTCACTACCGCGGATATCCACACACGTTTCTCCAGTGTGTTCAGTTCCGCGGATGCTTCCCAGTTTCCCACCTTGAACGTACTTCGCTTCTTAAATCTTCTTATTTTTATTGTAATTACGATTGCATCAGTTTCGCCACCGCCTTTGTCTTCGCGTTCTCTAGCCTAATTAGCATATTTACGATCGCGAAAATGAAAACAAAACAAACACGTTCCCATCAATCTTGGTATGCGTTCACAGGCGGCAACACATGCCATTTCTCCGAATCTCCATGGAATCGGCCAGCTGTGACGTGATTGTTGTGGTTTTGTGGATTCCCCCAGAGTCCAGGCTGAACACTTGTGGCGTCATCGCGCTGACGAACATTATCGACATTGAATATCCCAGCAGTCACTGGTGAGTTGTCTTAAGACAAGCTGCAGAACGGGTTTTCGACAAGTGAAGATTCGGCCCGCGAATTTCTTGGCAATATTTGGCGTGACTTTTTGTTTAATTGTGTGCACTTTCGCTCGTTTGGCATGTTAAGTGTATGTTTGGTGTTTCGTGTGCCCACATATGGACAGTATTTACTGGAATATCGGGAATCTTTTTCGTTGACCCTGGCACGTCATTGTAGTCATCAAAAGTGATTGTGTTTGTGTCTTATTACTCTTGAGACAATGTTTTTATTTGCAGTAAATTTCAAGGTTAAATATTCTTTACAATCGTTGAATACATAAATATGGAAATGAAATGATAGACTTCATTGTTTAACAGCATTAATGAGTTATGAGAAACAATTAAAAAAAACGAATTTAAAATTTCCGCCAGAAAACTGACGTCTTTTAATTTTCACACCTAGAGGGCTTCGATTAAAAGTATTTAAAAAGAAATAAATAGTTGAAGCGAGTGATAAGACGGTGAGTAAAGACAACAACCATGAATCGAGTTGATATTATCCGTAACTGGTTTATGCAGAAACTGAATTTAAGTGAAAAGGATTTATAAATTTCAATAAATATTTATTATACTTGTTTCTGATTATTGTCATTTGTTTAATTGTTTTTTCTCCGCGAAAATAGTTCCTGTAATTGATTACAAAAAAGGACAAATTTAAATTATACATTTAAGTAGTATAAATTGTTGGTTGAATTACATTTTATTTTCGTGTCAGTAAATTTAAACATTTTTCATGCAACAACGTTCCTTTTGATCCTTATAAGTCATCTTTATTTTTATGTTAATAAGACTTTGTTTGAGGATATAAAATTTGTTAGATTGTTAGTAATAAATCTAAATGTTTCCCGGAAGAAAATTAAACACCAAATGACACTATTCGTCCTTTCTGGAAAGAGAAAATGCTGTCCGGAAAATTGATTTTAAATTAAAATGCCAACAGCTAATCCAATATAAATTACAAAGCGAATTTTATGGCCTCACAATTGGAAAGTCATTTGAGTTCAAAGACAGCAAATCACCACCACCACCCCTATTTGATGTGGAATTATCCCGATTCGAAAAAAAGGGCGCAAAAACAACGACACGTATAATGAATAATAAAGAAGTCATTGCGAGGCGACTGAAGGTATAAGCGACACGGAGGCGATGGCACTAAAAGGAGCGAGACATTTTTTCGGTGACAACGAGCGATGGTCGAAAGGAGAGTCGAGAACGTAAATATGCGAAGCGAGTGCAAAGGAGCAAAGGCGAGAGGGAGATTTTAATCTGACTTTGATTAAATGTTCCAAATGAGCCTTATCTACATGTTATTGCACGCCCAGAAAGGACCAAGATGTGCCATCGACACTGCAAAATTGGCATTGGACAAATGATGCCATCAGAATTCACCGAATTCGCCGTTTAATTATAAATTAATTGACATTTTCGTGCTGATTTGTTGAAGCTTCTGTCAGCTTAACATTTTGTTGAATTATTCTTAATTTGGTGGGAAATTAAAGAGTCCCTTGGGCAAACAAGAAATCATTTGAACGAATTTAAATTGACCGTTTGTTTTTTTTTTGTATTGCTCAACCACACAAAAAAGGAAATCACATTAGTCACCATATTCTTGTGTGATATTTAACACCAACAAGTGTTACCAGTAAAGGACACAAAACTTTAAAAATTCAATAAAAAACAACGGTCGTCGCTAGTCGTCGTCACGTGCCGACCCGACCGACAGAATTAAATAACCATGGTGAAATTAAATGATTGAACCGCATTGCGAACCAGTCGGAAGCAGCCCACACGCGGATCGGCCACCCCTTTTTCGTCCTTGCCGCACAAATGCAAACATGAAATTAAGTTAAGTCAACTCAATAAACCCATTTCGACCGTATGCAGCGACTTGTACAGATACATTTCAGCTCATGGCATAATGTAATAAGGACGCACTGGCTGTGGTGCTGCAGAGGGTGCGGTGCAACACACTGGGTAAGGGGGGGGTGGGGGTTGCAGCACGATGATTTACTTAAACTTATAAATAATTACAGAAACAATATGAGGGAGGGTTTGGAATGGATGGCAAGTGTAAACGTAGGAAACCGAACGAAGGTCCCCTTTTCTGTTGCGACAGGCGCCGAGATGTATGTACAGTCTTAGCAGAGATTTGCGAGGATCGTTAATTATTTCACCCTCTTTGACATCGATAAAATGCACTTAAACCGCAGTGATTATGATACGGATCGGTACATTGGTAATCTCAGCTCTTAATTGTGATGATTTACATTTTCAATAAAGATTCTGTGCGCCTTTAACAAATGCATCGCGTCCAGCGTCTTCTACGGGCTCTACAGAAACACGACAGCTAGTCGTAAAGAAACTGTTGTTTTACAGTTCAACAATGTGAAAATGAAACGCGATCGAAAAGAAATCCATAAATTTGAGAATGAACAATAAAAACGACGCTTAACATAAGCGGCCACTCTCAACTGAATTATGCTCAGAAAAATGTTGTTTTTATGGTGGCAGATACCGGGGCGACACATGTGGAGGACAAACGAATCGACCTAAGGGCCGTGGATGGGTATAAAACGTTTGACTTAACAAATTGCCCATATTTCTTAAATGATATTTTAATATACACCTGCTTATATCGGTAAGAAAACGATTATACGATTCACTGGATGGTCCATTCTGGTGTTGTTCGACTGTTTGCCTCTTTTTTTTTTGTTTGGCTGGTTATTGTTTGTGTGAAATCCCACGGTCTTCTGATGACTTTCTGGACAAATAAATTTCATAGAAATTGATCAGAGAATTTGAGGATGAAGTGCGTGAAGCAATCACAATTAAAGACGATAAAATAAGCACAAGGTGGTGATAGTTTCTTAAACTTTTTTATTATAGTAAATTGAATTTTAATATGATCTGTATGGATGTAGACTATAAAAGTTAATAAATGTTTTTTTTTAATCGGTTGATGAATGTTTTCGCGGTTTAAAAATATTTAAAGATATTTTTTATATTTATGGAAACAAGTTGTTGGAAATTACAAACGGATAAACAATTGGTTACACAAGACATTCAGTTATTGAACGTAATTTACTGGAAAGATACTTTTTTGCGGTTCAGTTCTGATAAAATGATTATCAAGGATATGAGTTTAAGCGGTTTTAAAAATGTGTTTTGCGGTTTAGCTACCAACAAACGAAATACAAATACCAAAACTTTAAGACGACAACATCACCATACATCTAACACGAATCTTATCATCCCAGCCAGATGGTCTTGCAAGTCAAAACTAATAATGATTTAAAACTACTTAATACCAATTCAAAGCATATAAGCAACTCTCTAATCCTCTAACCGCCAACATATCACATGATATGGAACATGTTGCCATATCAATCTTGGCACGCATGAACTCAGCAATTCATCTCAGTCAAGCGCGGACAGGGGGAGGATTTAAAACTGTTGAAACAACCTACAAACCAAACAACAAGGAAAAAAACTATCCGGGACGAGCAAACGCACCCTCTCCTATGCCACACCAGCACCACTGACGACACTGAACGCCACATATTTCACCCGCACCCGCATCTGCATACATGTACTAACACATCACAAATGGCGGGCATATGTGCAGAGAGAGACGAAGTCGCTTGATTTTATTTATATTCTCGTAGTTGTACGGTTTTTGGGCAAACACTGAAACTCGGTGGCGGCGGTGGCATGAGGCCCACAAAATTAAATTAAAGCGAATAAATCACAAGTAAATCCACTTGCTGCCAAACAACAATGGGAACACATAAAAACAAAAGCAACCCCGCGCCGACGACAGGCAGCAGAAGGCGCGTCGTCGACTCTGCATGTGTGTGGGGCGGGCGTCGGTGGCAAGGGATGCAAGGAAACGATGTACTGGAATGGCGAATGTGGCTCCTGGGCTGGTGCTGGTGCGCTACCACTGAGAAAATCACGTTGTTTTTCGTTGCTCTCTTCCAGAGTCGTTTTGTTGCTGTATTGGGGGATGGACGACGGACGTCGTGGCTCGACCACAATGTACATAAGTCACATCCAGTAGAACTGACCCGGAATATCCAATAGACTGCACACTGTTTATGTGTAACTTGGATGCGTTCTTACAGCTCGTTACATCCATTATGGGGATGGTGGCGCGACCGGAAGACGAATTGCTTTAAATTATTTTCTTTAAGGGGGTGAGTTTGTATTCGTATTCATCTTTTGCGTTTTATTGTGCGAACGATCAAACGTGAACCGAACAAAATGTTCACACCTTTGTGTGTTTAACATTTACCCCGCACAAAGCCACCCCGAAACGCCAGCTTTGACCCACATTCAATAACCAACCACAAAGTGCAATAAATTAAATCAGCCACAATGTTCGAGTAATCGAGGGAGCTTCCATTGCGTAGGTAACACAAGTTAATGGCGGCTCCACCCTACCCCCCTCTCTCACCCCCCTACCCCCCCCCCTACCACCGGCCCAACTGCCATACTTTCACTTTAAATATATTCATATCACGAGCATTTATTTATTTCACACACAGAAAACGCACCCTAAACTGTACTTTTGCTACCCTGCGACCACCGTGCCACCACCATAAGCAAGTAGAAAAAAATTGAATAATTTTTAAATATATAGAAAAGGTTGAACGCGCTTTCCACCAGCATACCAGTTGGGGTATTATCACATTTTCTGATGGCGCATAAAGACGAACGAACAAATGAAATTATTCCAAAAAAAAGAAGAAGAAGAAGAAGAAGAAGAAGAAACCGAAAAAAAATGGAAGTGACAAAGTAAAATAAATACACACGAATGGTGTGAGTAATGTAGAAGAGGTGGAATAACAATGGCTGAAGAGAAAAAAAAAAGTTTGCGTGAAAATCTCCATTTGCTTCATGCATATTTTCCGGCCATCTACCCCCAAATGCGTATACTTTCTTTTCATAAAAACCAACTACCCCCCAAACTCCATTCATGAAATCACACACCCTTGAGATGTATTTTCGACACCGCAGTTTTAGTACTTAGACTTTCATGTGGCGCTTCAATGTTTGGCGGTTTGGCGCTTTCCCTGTACGCCACACGTTCTTTTGTTTGGAAGATGCGGTGAACATTCGCCAAATTTCTAGTCAAGTATCAAGCTGTATGAGCGCAATTTACTTACGGAATAAAGAAGTTACGTCCTTTTGGATGACGAATTTCTTTTTAAAATTGACTGGTAAGTTAATTTTTAGTGTTCAATTCCATATCGTCTTTGGTTTAATATCTGAAGAAAAAAACAAAAGACAATTAGATTTAAGAACAAGGATAATAAATTGAATCCTAAAAAATTACCTTGTGAATTTTAGCTCCATCCCTTTACCTAATCATTTCTATTTCAGGTTTGCTTACAAATAACTTTACATTCATTTGATTCAAACAAAATTCCAGCGTCAAGAACTGAAGAGGTCCTTTATTTTAATTGCATTTCCTTTGGCCTAGAATTAAATAAATCCAAACGGCTGACTATCATCTTCAATTCAACATCATCTATTGTTTATTACCCAAGTAGATTCCTTTATGCGCATCCAGATTTCCTGCATACCCTCCCATCATCACACGACATCCTTTGTTGCATTCATCGCGGTTCCATCCTGTTGTCACTGCAATAAAAACATAGAAACTCGCAAAATATCAAATAATATTCCAAACAAACGTTTTCTGGTACAGCGACCGTCTGTTTTATTGGGTGCCTACGACACGTGCCAAAGTCATTTCATTCCATCTCTACTGTTCAATTGACTTTCAGGACATTTTGCGTCAGAATGCAAACAAACGACAACAAAAAGAGGCGCAAAAGCGACCCAACAAAAAACAAACACAAGAAGAAAATATTTTGAAATAAATATAGAAGCTGACAACAAGAAAACTCTGAGTATACAACGAATGTCCTCGAAATTCCGGTGTATATGAGAACACTGAATACGCGGCGACGAGTGGAAAGTAGGGTAGTTTTTCACACCACCCCAACAATAAATGGTTCAAGTGAGTGTCAGTAGTTTCGCTAGAGCATTTGCAAATAGTCGCACATGTGTGCTGAAGTTCGCGGGAATCTTGTGTTGTATAGTTGAGGGATGAACTTCCGATGTTTTATTGCACCGGGAAGGAAATGAGGTTGCAGTTGATTGGGTTTTCCCTTTCTATATTGGCAGCATGAGCGTACATAAAGGATCTTGGAGCGAAGCCGCGCATTCGTCCGTGTGAGAGTGGTGAGATGAAATATGTTTGGTGGGGTGGGCGGCGGGTGGTGTGATATCATCATTTAGACGTTGTGATACACACAAGCGCACGTGTGTGGACCGGAAGGGTGACTTATGAATTATGGGTTGTAAGTGGATTGTACTTGGTGTATAGTTATTGTAGTTTTGTGTTGCACTGCATTTAGTTTACAAAAGCGTGCTGCATATGTCAGAAGAGGAATATGTCGGTATAGAAGTAGTTTATAGTTATTTAACTATTTTGGGGTGGTTAGCCGCTGCGTGTGATTGAATAAGAAGAGCGGCCTTGAGGCACTTTTTAATGACGAAAATTTATTCTATTTGTTGACGAAAATTAATTTTGCTCACAAATTATAATTATCTGACCATTTACCAAATGATTTATTGCTGGATCTAATTAAATTGGGAGGTGTTTACGTTTTCTCAAGATGTCTCCGACAACTTCTTAAATTTACTCCAACCAGATTGATCAAACCACCCAAAAAACTCAACTCTTCACAGAACATCCCCTTTAAACATCCAAGAGCGAATTGTTTAATAAACGACAAGGGAGAGCAAAAAAGCCATCGCTAGGATGAAGCTTCCGCGTGCAAAAGAACGCGCATCAGGAATGTTCATTTTGTTACCCATACATGCACACACAACAACCACCAAACTAATATATTACAGCAAAGGATTCGTGTATCAAAACGACATATGCGACTGGATATAAACAAAACGGCATCAACAGCAGCAGCAGCAGCAGCAACAACACCAACAGGACTAGCAAAAAATGATGAAGACAAAACCGGAACAGGATTTGAGAGTCATTTTCGCATTTCGCAGAAACGAGGGATGCGGCAACAACAACAACCACACCACACGAGTAGTCAAAAGGAATCACATAAAAGCAGCGCCAAACTGCGGCAGGGAAGGTATTCGCGAACATTGGGATGATCAAATTTTGGATTTTCAACGAAATATTTCATCTTGAAAGTTTTACTAAAATTTGGCGACCATTAAGAACTTCTTCCAACAACAAAAGTTATTACATCTGAAAGACTTAGTATACTTTTCGAGATTCAACCCGCGTCACTGGAAAGATGTGGGTCTTGTACTGAAAAAGAAGAAGCTGCAAGCACAAGGGAAACGACAGAATATGAATAATAATAAAAATGGAACAGCCATGGGCGAAACGAGAGCAAAAACTTACATGTACAGCTTTAGCATAAGAAATGTTCTGTTAGGACCAGCTAAGAGAGATAGAGAGGACGATAAAGCGTCGCATTGCGGAATTGTTGTTGTAAGGAGCGGGAAGGTAACATACAAGATGCTGGCGATCTCGTCCACTTTGCAAGTCGACTTTACTTACTTACAAGAAATGCGACGATAATCACACAGAGTTCAAAGAAAGCTTTTTTCATTCTGATTCTTCTGAGCTGTCCTGGCGTTGGTGGACTCGTAAGGAGCACCAACAGCAAATTGGTAAATTGTTGGGAAAGATTTTGTCTGAAGTCAGCCATATGAATTGTCATTAAATATTAAGATTTTCGCATATTCTCGCAACAATAAAAGTTCATTTGTCTTTTCTTAAAGACGTAACGAACTTCCGCAACAAAAATTGTAGTTTTCTCATTGAAGTCAATTCGCTTGTATAGTTAAGGTGATTTACGTAGATTTATAACTTACGAAGGTAACCAAGACATTTAAATTAAAGACTTGCTTGACAAAGCCCATTGTCTAATTCTTTCATCTAGGATACACTTTGGATTGAGAAACTTCATAACACCGGCCAACCAGAATATTTATTGTTTTGAAATAGTCCCTCTCTAATGTGTAGAAGAAATATTTATCGTCTTACGCCCTAGAAAATGCCGAGGGGTTGACAATCATGCAATCGCTTCATTAAAGGCTGTACCAGACAGGTGAAAAGTATCGTGTATTGATAGAGTCTCAAAAAAGCCGAATGCACGACAATGGACAGGCCAGTCTGAATGCTAAGTTTCTTGGACGAGGCGAGGGAGTTGGTAAGAATTGAATCCGAAACGAGAAATTGTGTAATTCTGCCGTTTTCTATTAACATAAATTCGACAAATCCGACAATAGGTCAACGCTTTCCATCTTATTCGTTTTGGAGGCCATTGCCGAGAGATGGAGAAAAGGAAAACGTCCAAAAAACATTTATATCCGCCGACGATGCTCCGAACTACAAAGAAGACGAGAGCGAAAAAATAAGAAGTATATCAATGAAAATCTAATATAAAATGTCACAAGGCTTAAGACGGTAAAGAAATGAAAATGAGATTGAACGGAAGCACAGCACATCTATCTCGATTCCATAGTGGTGGATGTTCGATGGCAGGGAGTATCACGATGTACTTTTGGAGAGAGGGGATTACTTTGAAAAGGTTGCGGAATAGAGTCTTCGAAACAGTTTTCTCGGCACTTGACAATTTCCAGTGAATCAAAGGAAACTTAATTGTCATAATATCGAAAATTTAACGAAGTTTCTTACAGTAAAACAGTTTCTTTGAATACCAAAACGAATCCGACCATCTCAAAAGAAAGATAACCATAAAAACATGGCCGAATGTCTTGGGGTGGGTGGCAAAGGCAAGAAAAAAAAACAACCCCCCCACACACACACCACAGTCAGCAGCCAGCAGATGGAGATCGAAGGAAATAAACTAAAAGAAACCATATCGCCTCGCTACCCCACTTTTCATGTGTACAAAACATCGAGCAGCGTCATTGTCATATTGTCACACGCACGCGAACATTGCGCTCCGCCCACACAATTATTGTTAAATCGTGTATGGCTCTGTTTAGGCTGGTTTTCTTTATGTCGCTGGCGTATATGTTATATACGCGCGCACGGAATTCCTCATACCCACCAAACCAACCCACCCACCCCGGCTGTATACAGTAACATGCCGAGTGAGTGGGCCAGTTCGGCTCGTCCTGTGCGCCTTGCTTCACCCTAAAGTTCGGCGTTTCAGTAATTTAAACGCAACGCAACGCAACGCAACGCAACTCACTACTTGACTCACCCGAATCTGCAGACATTGTTCCATTTGACCGTTGATGAGAGAAATCTTTCACAGGAAAACTGACACAAGACTGGATCACCTACAGGCTGCTTCCACCTGGATTCTAGAAATGTAAGAAAAATGGTTGTTATAGAATCTTGTGTGACGGATAGGGTGGGTTAATCAAAGTTACCGACTGAATGGATGCGTGAGCTGCAACGCACTCAGCTGAGCGTGTGGCGTGCGCCTGACAGCTTTTGACGTCATCTGTATCTGCATTAAATGGGCCTAAATGCGGGGAGGTGGATGAGGCGAACGCGTGGTAGGGAGGTGCTGAATAGGTGAAGAAGCACTTCATTTTTCTGTACAGACTCGAAGAGTTGGGACGGGAGAAGCGCACGGAAAAGCCATTTTCGGCAAAATATTAATAGAGTGAATGTGCATGCGACATCCACTAATGATATGGACTGATGCGTCTGGTGGTTTTTTCCGGAAGATGCGTGCAGCCGGTTGGAGGCTGCATTTGACTTTAATTACCACTGTTGGATGCATCATATAGTTGCATTCGTTTGTGTTCTGTGATTGATTTGGACTCTATGAAGATTGGAGTATCGTTTGATGTGGTGTGAAGCGTTTGGCGTCCGGTATTGAAGCTAAAAGTATACATTTTGTTAGAATTTAATAGGTTTTTGACCGTATTTCAATTTACCTCTCTTTGTCCTGGAAGATCGTAAACTTTAACAGTATGAAGAAAAACCACTAACATCAATAAGAGAACAAACCTTGACCTAAATGATGCCAAAACGACATAACCACTTAAAACAAGATCAGCCAACAGTTCAATCCAATCATCAAATGCAATAACAGTTGTCGTGCCAGATAATCGCACGAGTTTCCGAGACACCATCCCCTCCGCACCGCTAGGACTCAGCCATTCGCCAGCGCACAAACGAATGCCATAAGTGCCAACTGCCAACTGATATATGTAACTTCAGACATTATAGTAGATATTCATTAGACACGGATTACGAAATAACAAAAGAACATTCCAACACCAAGCGCGCACACACACGCGGAATTCATGTTACCCACTTGTACGTGGCTTGTGTGCACTCGTACGTCCTCGCGGAGAGTGCAAACTCGTGCGATTGGAATGCCTGCGTGGAATTTGCACAGCGCGCGCGGAGGCATCGCTCATCTGGTCCCTGCCAGCCAATCCTACCCATCCCCACCTCCTCCTCCTCCGCTCCATCTTCTGCCAGGCGCACAGTTAGATGGAGTTGTATAGGGCACGACAGCATTTTTCGTAATCGCAACGAGAAAAAAATAAAATTTATATTCAAATGTTTTGCTTTGTGCTCTTCTTTTTTTTTCGTTTTTCTTTTTAACATATGTTGGCTATTTTATGCTTTATGTATTCAGACCAATGCTGGAAATTATGTGACACAGGGAGGAAGGTGTTAGGTTTATTGTTTTAGTACGAATGCCTTCTTATACATTATGCAAAGAATGTAAAGCTCAAGATGGCTGAATGTGTGTCATTTGGAAGATTATTCTTTGGAGTTGTTGGTTTTAAGGAATTCATATTTTCTTTTACAACAATTAAATGGGCGAAAAACTTTTCATTTTACAGATGCTAATACCTTTTTTTTGTTAATAAAACTAAAGCAATAAAATCTCCGCAACTTTAGGTCATAAAACAGTAGCGGCAAGAAGTATTGGCACAGTATGCATCAATAAGCTGTTTTCATAAAACATATATTTGTTAGCCGATGAATGATTTTTTTTTCTTAACATTTTTGATTAAGGTTTGATTGAGGTCTTGAACTTGGTAAAGAAACAATTGCATTAAAGTCAATAATTCATGTGATAATAATTATATTGAAATTTACGTTCTTAGAGTTTATTAGACTCAAGTGAAAACATTCTCAACCAAATCTTTATTTTAATGTTTAATAGCGAAGAACTTGACGTTTAGCGATCTGATTAGGTTCTTAGATTATTACATTTTACATACATAAATTCTCTTAACGAATTAGATTAATATACTCTGATTATGTTATATTCTGATAAAATAACTGACAAACTTATTCCTAGAACTATATAATTTCGACCTCAATTGCATTTCAAAACCATTCACATCAGTTGAATAAATTTCGTAGAATTCCCGCCAACCCTGTAACAATCATATTTATTCTTCACGTTAAAAGCAATTTGTTTGCGCTATCTCTTTGGTGCAGCACAAAATTTGGTAAACAGTGTACCGTTATTTTTTCTTTGTCTTTATTATTCTCTTATATACTTGTATTTGCATATTCTTTTATTGCATAGGAAAGAGCTAAATTTTGTATTTATGCCTAAGGATTCCTATTTACTCATTGCCATAATTATTTGCAGGGATGGACTTTAGGAGAATTTTTTAAGGGCGAGTTCGCTTAAATTTTGTAGTCAATTTCGATTTAATTAAAATCAAATTCCACAAACAAATTTTTTTTTTGGAATTTCAACATATATTTAAACATAATGCTTATGAACCGGGAATATCAAAGAAGGCATTCAAAGACAAAGACCTTTATCTTATGTGGGCGTGAACGCCTTAATTTAAGTTAAGTTAAGCTTAGTTA